>JARRAA010002863.1:0-99227 GCA_030557295.1 Ecitodaemon sp. MM-2014
CCGACACGACCGATGGACCGACGATTTTACCTAAAACGAAAATTGATTTTTATTATTTCTCTACTTTCTCTACTTTTTCTCGTTCCACTTCCTTTCTTTCTTCCCAATTTCTCGGGTGTATTTCTATTGTCCATGTACTTCTTATGGACGCTTTCCATATATTCGGACTTTTTTTTTTCTAAGTCCGAATTTCCGAATGAATTGGTGTTTTCGAATACACCCTAAGGAATCTTTAATTTCGTGTAACGCTCGGTGGATGTCGGCGACTTTTTCGGAAAAAACGCCCGCTATGGGATTCGAACCCGGGCCGGCTCGCACCGTACCAGGCGCTCCTACGCACTACCCCACCGGGGCGTCCTCGCCAGGTAAAGTCGAAACTTATATTTATGTTTCCGCTTTTACCAGCCTTTGAAAAATTACCATACTTATTTCTAACAAACCTGAAAACGAGAACGCCCGCTCTGGGAATCGAACCCGGGCCGACTCGCACCGAAATCGTGCACCTATGCGCATTACGCCACCGAAGCGTCCTTGGCGGGGTAACTGGAAACTTATATATCAACTCTTACCTGCTTTTAAAAGGTGCCGAGCGGTGTCGACCGCGGCCCGAGCGAGAATCACAATGCAAAACCTAGCACTCACGCATTCACGTGAGTGCGAGTGAATGCAGGCGATGCTGACTTACGTGCGAGGGAAGGAGCTGCGGGCGTGAATTCGAGTCGCGCGTGTCGTCGACTAGCAGTCACTGGGGCGGAAAAGTTAAGAAATTGGCAAAGTTTGGTGGCCAGTTTACTCATTTCCTGTAGAAACCCGAAGATAAGTCGTACTGAAATTGAAAGAACAACTCTTCTGCTACGAAATGAAGTAAAAATTACGAAACTATCTCCTCTAGAACGCATGTTACAGCTGACTTTGCAAAACATGTTTGTGAAAAATAAAAAAAAATTGGCAAACTTTGAGAGTCATTTTGATCCACTTCCGATAGAAATATGAAGATAATTCATACTAAAATTGAAAGAACAACTCTTCTTCTATGAAATGAAGTAAAAATTATGAAATTATCTCCCCTAGAACGCATGTTACAGCCGATTTTGCAAGGTATGTTTGTGAAAAATTCAAAAATTGGCCAACTTTGGCGGCCATTTTGACCCACTTCCTGTTGAAATCCGACAATGAATCGTACTGAACTTGAAAGAACAACTCTTCCGCTACGAAAAGAAGTGAAAATTACGAAACTATCTCAGCTAGAACGCATGTTACAGCCGATTTTGCAAGGCTTGTTTTGGAAAAGTTACAAAAATTTGCAAACTTTGGGGGCCATTTTGACCCACTTTCTGTTGAAATTCGACAATAAATCCTACTAAAATTGATAGACCAACTCTTCTTCTATAAAATAAAGTAAAAATCGTGAAGCTACCTTATCTAAAACGCACGGTACAGCCGTTTTTGTAGAACACGTTTCGGAAAAGTTAAAAAAATTGGTAATTTCAGGGGCCATTTTGGCCCACTTCCGGTGAAAATTTAAAGATGAGCTATAATAAAATTGAAAGAACAGCTCATCCTCTATGAAATGAAGTTATAATCGCGGCACCCTCTACACTGGAATGAAAGTTACAGCCGATTTTGCAAGGCAACTTTCGTCAAAATCACGAAACTGGTAAAATCCCGATAGAAATACAAGAATGTTTCACATTAAAATCAAAAGAAAAGAAAAACACGAAATTCTTTGCATTGAACATATAATTTATTAATTCCATCAACAAAACAATCATTTGGTATCTCTGAATAAAATCGCTAATCTACAACAGAATCACAAACAATTCGCACGAAACGACTCCGAAGCAAACGAACACAAACAAGTCTGCAACGAAACGATGCCAATTACCATTCGACGTCTCTAATTGTAAGATAAATAACAATGATCTTTACATCTGATACACGTCGTACAACGCCGTTACGCTTGGTTAATCTCAAAAAGATATGATCACATCCACATCCACGGGTAGTAATTGATATAGAGTGCAGAGAGTACGGATCAGCGACACGCCAGCTCTGCGAAGTTGTGAGATTCACTTGTAAATCAGTCTCATTTTGCTTCAATTCATCGTCGATAAGTTGTAAACGTTTTCCAGAAGTGTTTCGAAGTAGATGATATGGACGACGGTGACTGTCGCATGCAAATATTTCGCGTTCTAATGATCATCGTTCCTGTAGTCAGTTAGTAGCAACTTGTGATTGGTTGGTGGTTGTACTGGCTTACGATTAGGACTAGTTTCTTGACATAATCATACACATAGAATTCATCATAGAAAGAACAAAGACGTTAAGAATTTGTGCAATTCGTAGTTAGAAAAATAGTCGCCTAACTATATAACTCTCTTGTAACTTGTTAACTTTTAAACTTTTGCGCCGTCTGACGAACCCAGAAGTAGAAAATAAACTCTGCGCATTTCGCGATAATCACAATCATTAAAACCTCTATAAAACTAATTCTGCGCCGTGCCATTCGCTCAGTAATAATATTTGGGAACGTAGACTGGACATAATTCAATCGGTTTTCAGTTTCAGTGATATTTCGGGCGTCGAATTGGTCGTGTGGTCGAAGTTGATTGTTTACAAGTCGGACGCGTCCTCGGGAATGTTGCGGAATTTAAAGTGCGAGCTCCAGTTCTGGTAAGGCGGCCCTTCCCTCCAGCAGAACCTCTGCTCCAGGGGTTTGCCGTGGTCGACGTAGTACATCAAGTAGAAGTTGCACATTTCGTCCTTATTCGTCGGTCTAAAACAAAATGTATCACGAAACTATAAGTTCTAGAAATCTAAAAAATTGGTGAACATTGGGTGCCATTTTAACGCATTTCCGCTGGCGATTCAGTGACGAAACGTGACTAAATTGAACGAACAACTCTTTTTACGTGAAATGAAAATGTCTTGTGTAGGACAAGAGTTATAGTCGATTATGTAAGAGAAGTTTTGAAGAAATAAAAAATTCTATTAACTTTGGGTGCAATTTTCAGGCACTTCCGGTATAAATTTAGCGACAAATTATGCTAAAATGGAAAGAACAGCTCTTTTGCTACGATTTGAAGTAAAAATTACGAAGCTATCGTATTTAGAAGAGAAGTTATAGCCAATTTTGAACGATAAGTTTTGAAGAATTTCATAAAATTTATAACTTTGGGTGCCACTTTAAGGCACTTCCGGTAGAAATTCCACGAAGAAGTACACTAATATAGAAAGAACAACTTCTCCGCTATGAAATAAAGTGAAAATTATAAAGCTATCCTCTTTGGAACAAAAGTTATAGCCGATTTTCAAGGGCAAATTTTGAAGAAATACAAAAATTGGCTAACATTGGGTGCCATTTTGAGGCACTTCCGGTGGAAATTCAGCGAAGAAATATACTCATATGGAAAGAACAACTCTTTCCTTAAGAAATTAAGTGAAAATCATGAAGCTATTGATCATGAAACATTTAGAACAAGAATTACAGCCGATTTTGCAAAACAAATTTTGAATAATTCCAAAAATTTGCTAACATTGGGTGCCATTTTGAGGTACTTCCGGTGGAAATTCAGCGAAGAAATATACTAATATAAAAAAGCAACTTTTTCACTATGTAATGAAGCAAAACTAACGAAGTTATAACATCCGAAAGAAGAATTACAGCCGATTTTGTAAGACAAGTTTATAAAAAACATTGCCAAACAAAAAAAATGTAATGTTGAATAAGTTTAATTAATAAATAATTTAATAATCCTTACCCAACGCGTGTGTCGACATCCCTGTCGCTCACCATCGTACACCTGGCGGCCATGATGTCGCCCTGCAGGATCGGATCGGTGGAGATCGTGGGATAGAACATTTGCGGCGTCAAGGGATCGCGCTTGCCCAACACGGTCCAGTCCTCGTTGCCGTTTTGGTCGACGCGCACGCGATACCCGCTGACGACCTTCCCCAGCGCGTGCGTGTGCGTCCTGTAGGCGAACGGATATAGGATCTTGTCCTCCTCCATGCGGCAGTCGCTCTCCATGTAGGTCATGCTGTGCGCGGGAATTATCCCGCCGCTCGCCAGCAGGAGCACGCCGGCGAGTTTCGGTTGCCTGGCGGACAAGCGGACGTTGTTTATTTTTACGTCGGCCCTTCGACCGCAACCAATAATAGCTGATAAAACAACTTACGGCACTTCCGTGTAGATTAGATTAACGCCCGAACTGTCGATGACGTTCTCGGGGAATTTGTGCGCGTAGTGGAGCTGCAGGACGAGGTATTGGATTTGCGTGTTTCGCCCGATCTCGAAGCCGACGCCGTCCGGCAGGCTCAACGCCTCGGCGTTCCTTGCCCACGCGTACAAGATCTGCGAACATTGACGATTAGTCCCTGCGAGGCGTAACGAGCGAACGGAATAACTTACGTGCGATCCTTGCCTGCAAGGATTTCCAGTTTTCAGCTTGCTGTCTTGCGTTGGTCCGGCCATTTCGCCGCAGTCCCTAAAATTAACCAAAATCAGGACATTTTCTTCTAGAAATTCGTCCTTGGTACTCACCAATATTTCTCGTTTGTGCCTGGTTCCGAACATCCGAAGAGGATCATGTGGTGCACTCTATTCATCGTTGCGTTTGGTTCGAAGCCAACTGAAAACATTTTTTGAAGGCGTTTTGGTGAATTGTTGTTAATGTTTAGAGTGTTTGAACTACATACCTATGTAGAACTTTTTATCCTGAACAATTTTTACAGGTGTGCAGAGATACAATTCCTCCTGAAACCCAGAAGTTCTGATTAGTGCGGTTTTCGGAATAAAACACCCTGTAACTTCTAAAAACATGATCCGATTTTCATGATATTTGCAGAATTAGATAGGGAATTACATTTTAGGAGACACCTTTTTTAGGATTTTGTATGATTTTAACGATAACTGTCTGAAAATTTGCGTCAAAGTTACACAACGTGAAATGTTTGTAAGAAAGTGTTTTTAATCTAAAACACCCTGTAGCTTCTACAAATTTGATCCGATTCTCAAGATCTTTGCAGAATTAGATAGGGGATTACATTTTAGCAGATACCTTTTTCAGAGTTTTGTATGATTTTAATGACAATTGCTTGAAATTTTGCGCCAAAGTTACATGACGTGAAATTTTTAGTAACAGTGTTCTTTAATCTAAAACTACAAATTCGAGATATCCTTTTCACAATTTTGAAAGATATCAATAATTCTTGTCCCAAAATAAACGTCAAAATTACAAACTTGAATACTTTTCGTTCTACTATCTAAAACACCCTGGAGGATGAATCCTCCCAATTTTTATTTGTCCAATTATTGATAAGGATGCCTGTCTGTTTCGAATTGTAATTTTCAACTCATTGTTCAATAACAAACAACATAAACATAACGTAAATTAAAAGTCACTCAACTCACAACGCCAAATGTAACGAGTATTTCAGTGTTTTCAGACCCTTAGAATTGTCTGATAGACTAGGCAATAATAAATAAATCTCGTTAATAATTTCAGTACAAGTACATTTAAAACAAAATTTCTAACAATTACTTATAATGCTTTGAAACACGTTTCTTTATAAACATAAACATAGTCAGCGCTGGCATTGAAAGACGCAACGTGTGTGACACGATTGCAACAATGATTCTCTCTGCAATCTTTACGTTTGCCTAGTTTCGCGATAAATTAAAAAAGCGTGAAATTACGCCGCCTTTTAAAAATAAATTAACAATGAGCGCATCTAAAGCGGACGCAGCGAAACTAAATGACGACATTTTCGTTTATTTTATTTGCGCATAAAATGAACAGGACGCAGATCTTATTTGATCACGTTTTTTGGGTGATTGGGATAATCTCAATGACGTCATTATAATTCGATCAAATCCAACGAATTTGTAGCAACTTGTCGATTATAATCGATTGACGTTTAGGGGAAACAACCTAACCTGTTTTTTGAACTATTACCAACTATAAACCTCTTATTTTGCACTTTTTCTACGAGAAAATAATGAAATACGTTAGTAACGAGTGGGATGCTAAGTAATTGACGTCCATATGGTGCGAATTTCCTAAATTAATCGAATAAACACTGAAAATCAGGTGAATCGTTAAATTTGGAATTTTCAAATCTCCCAAAATGATTTCTGGAGCACAAAACTGACTAATATCACCATAAATTTCGAATGAAAACTTCGTTAACAGTGCTTAGCGTTACCGCACGGTATTTTGCCGGATTAGTAACAACAACAGCAAACAGATGCTCGCAACATGCAGGCAGTCATGGTGCAAAGCCATCGCGAGCAAACAAAGGTCAAAAGCCTTCTCTTGCTCGCTCTCCTCCTCCTATTTCTCTTCGCCCAGCGGCGAGAGTTCAGCGAGAGGCGATTTGTCATGCGGCGCACGCAGAATACGTCGTCGATGCATGGCGCGTTAATCGAAGAGAGGAAAGAACTCACCCTGAACGGATTCACGGCCGGCATGGTGACGCCGAACTTCTTGCGATCTTCGTTGCCATCGTCGGCGCCCGCGTCGAGGAAGAGCAGCGCGAGGACGACGAACACGCCGAAGCAGGACAACGCGCCGGCCTCCATGCTGCTGGCGCTCGAGGATGACTGAGAGCGGCCGCGAGGCTTTTCGACGCGGGGCGCGCTCTCGCCGCCGCCTCCGTCGATCGATTGCCGCGCGCGCTCCGGCGGTGGGCGGATGGACGTCACGACGCGAACATGCGCGTCGAACTGAACAGGACCTCGGAGCGCGCGACCTGCTCTCTCACAGGTAGAATAACCGCAGGTGGGGTATTCCAGGCATTCAAGGTAACAATGCGACGCGGAGAGGTGGTACCCGTTGGTACCAGAGGTAAACCGGTTGTGGCTTCTTTTTCTCTCGCACCCGGCGCCGTAATCCGCATAATCCGACACTTTCGTTGCTCGCTTGCGAAATTGGTTGTTGGGCATTGTTCGTTGCCATATTCGTACGTCCTTTGTTCGGCACCTTGTTTACAACGATAACAATATAATTTATACACTTTAAAGTATGAAATATAAAATATTCGCATATTTTTTTTATCGGCAACTTTCAATTTTCAATAGTTCTGCATCTACGCCGACAATGTGTAATCAATTCGGCATACTGATAAAAATGTTTATCGACAATTCGAAATTTTCAGTGGCCCTGACAATTTAGAAATGGCGTGACGCAATGTAAAAATTTCGAACATTTTGCTCAAAAAGTTAGCGCAATTTATATCAACAATTCTTATAACTTTTGCAGAATTCCAAGTGAATTCTACATGTCGGTACAAAATTCACACTATGTGAGCAATTTTGTTCGTTTGCTACGTAAACCTTTAGGAGAATGTCAAAGATTTATGTAGAAAAAATTAGTGCAGTTGTGACATTTTACAATTTGCGCAGTTGTATCGTAAAATTTTCAATTCAGAGAAAGATAACGAATTGTTTTTGGTACGCGATAGCAATTTTCATTAATATTTATCAAAACTATTGAAATTTTATGCGTTACAAGTGTGTCTTAACGTTATTTCAAAACTAAAACAATAAATTATATGATAAACTATCGGCGTTTTGTTTCAAAAACATCCAGTGACCAATAAACAACAAAGAATTAACATATTTCTAACTTTACAACAATTTTTAACAAAATTTAACACAAAAATATCTCTTTAAGTTAAAACAGAACTAATTTCGTTTGCCACACGTCTACAAAATAAATTTTGATGAGTTTTTGTTGATTTTAAAGCTGGTTTAGTACCTCAACCTCATTTAAACCCTATTTTGTTATAAAAGTCATAAACGTTAATCTTCCAATGCCTGCAGGTCAGTCAATGGCGCGTTGTCAAGGCAAACTTGACGATTTTTTGCTTTCTTATCACATTTTTATGACATTGCCGAATGAAACGCACTTTAGATAACTTCAACTTAAACTAGTACAAACGTTTTGTTACTTTCTGCGACCGTTTACATTTCGACTTTTGTGTTTTGCTATTTTCTAGCTTATGCAATCAATCGTCCCACTCCTCTTCGGCGGAATCCGACTTATCGCTTTGCGCCGCAGGCGGAGGCGGAATCATCTCCGAGATTTTGTCCATCGTCGTCGGATTATCGCTTTTATTGCCAGAAATGCCTTTGCGACGCATCGACAACTTGGCGTGGAGGTCTGCCATCAGATCGCCGGTCTAAACAGAACAAGTAATTACAATTTGTACGTTTAATACCAAAAAATTGAAACCTTTACAGGAGCAGATTGTTTCTGGCTCTGTAGAGACTCCTCCTTCTTCGGTTTGAGACTCTTCAACCCTCCGGCATGCCGAATGGCGTCCATTAAGCTCGCCCGCGCATCGCTCCCGGTAATAGAAGGTAGAGGAACTCCTGGTTTACTTTCCTCCTTGTGTTCTTTCAAACTGTCCTTCCTAACAGCATTATCTTTGTTATTATTTCGTCGATTATCTTCCATAGACCCGCGTGAATCCGCGGGTTGGCTTTCTTGATTCGCGATCGGTGTCGGCGGCGGCGCAGGCGCAACGTTAGTTTGAATTGCTGCGGCTGGCGGCGCAACGACTTTCGGACTTTCTTCCCGAACGAGCGCGTGATCGTCCTCGATCTCCGGTAAATCGGGAATGACGTTCGCCAGGTGTGGATTAACAATCATCCCGGCGACGGACGGCGCAATGTTAGGCTCCTGCTCGGTCTGATACCGCAGATCGTCAGCGATCCCCGGCAAATCTGGCAAATCCAAAGGCACATCGATCGCTGGAACATTACCAAGGTGCGGAGAGTAAAAGTAGTTCTCGCCGACGACTTTCTGCATGCCCAGGCCTTGTCCCTGAGAGATAGAGAACGGAGCCGCGCCGATGTCCACCTCCGACTCGTCCCTTCCTCTCTTAATAGCATTCAACATGCTGCTGTTTGATTTATCGTGACTCTTCTCTTTATCATACGCATTCCTGCCAGTATTAAACAATAATATGTCGTTAACGGTCTCCAAGTCGCTTGGTGGTTCACCAAGACCATGTGTATTGGATTTCTCGGTCTTCGATTTGACTTTAACATGGTAAAACTTTAATGCTTCCAGTTGTTCGTCAGCCACCTGTGAACTCTTGTACTCGTAGTCGAATTTTTTTAAAGGCAAGACGGCCTCGTTATCGAAAATAGATTTGTAAGGCCTGTTGGTGTCCTCGCCCGGGTATTTACAACTGGAGAACACTTGCGTTGCCTTCTTGGCACCGGAAAGCTTGTTTAACTTGGTTCGGGCTGTGCCTATACGCTTGGAGATGTTCGTGACTTGCGCTTTGTTTTGGGCGATGCGCGAGTCGATCCGTTTGAAGATATCTGTGGATACATCCGAAAGATATTGCAGGGCTTCGGCTATTTGGACGATTGTCTCTTCTCTGCGGAGATTTGCAGGAATCACTGGCACCTCATACTTCGGATGCATCTACATGTCCAAAAAATGTTGTGATCAATGATTGTTTAAGAGTAGAATTGTAAAAATGATTTGTCCTTACCTTGTATAATGTTAGTATTCAACTAATTTTATTGTTTTCATGCAGATAATTAGCGGTAATTTGTAATAAACAATAAGAAACACTTGTTGATCATCAGCTGTGCGAAGAGTGTCAGTAAGTAACTAGAAGTCACTAGAACTTTATTTCGATCAGTGACACACAAAATGTGCGAGAAATGTTTGCAAAATATTTAAAACAACACCGAAACATAAACTGTTTCGCATAAAAATTGTAGTAGATATTAATTTCAAGCAAATATTTAACAGAAAATATGCAAATTTACGCGTTAATTGTTGTTTTTTTCATTGAAATTTCTTCAAAGTTTGAGCAGCACTGACTGCAGCGAATAATCTGGGGAATCATTTACTTGAACTATCGTTAGATGGCGCTAGATGTACCGTTTCGTAAATTAAATATTGCCTGCAAATCCTGCTATATCCTACCAAAGGCGAATGAAAGGTCCAATGGTCCAATGGTCGTACTAGTTTGTTGTCCATCCAGGTTCGTTTCGTTTCTAGGGGTTGTCGGTTCTATCCTCGGCCGGAGAATTGTTCCTTCTGCTTGAGAAACATCCTTAGCGTATGTTGTGATATTGGAGTGGTGTTTAAACTGATAGAAATCTTTACAAAATTAGTAATACAACAAATAAATATGGTTAAAGCACTTTTTTTGCAAAAAAAATCTTAAACTTAAAATCTTATTTTACAGACTTAATGGACGAGTCCATTAATATTTTTTGGATCAAATGTTTAGCATGTTAATACATTAAATTGGAGATGGTTTGATAACTCTTTTGAATGCACACGGCACTTTCGCATCTAGAATGAGTCGCAGTCGATTTTTGAAAATATCCAGCTCGATTTTGATGGACAATTACTCAAACATTCATCAATACTTCCAAGATACTTTTCGTTGATCGCACCCGCAATCTCCAACTTCCAACACCTCCGACCATACTCAACTCAGCGAACAATTAATTTGGCATGAAAAACACGCACTTCAAATGAACCAGATAACGCCGCCACTGCATGCCAGACAAACATGAGAGCTCAATTTACAAATCGGAAGTCATGCGCATGAGTCACGTGCGTTGTAAACCACACGACAAGATAGATTTTGCAATGCCAACTTAGATATAACAATTAATTCGCGAGCGCACCTCAAACAGAGCGCGCCGATGAGCGAATTAGGAATTACCCAAAACGCGTAACCTGCATGCTATCTGGACACGGCGAGCAAACACCTACTCCGCAGCGTTATCACGTTGTCAGAATTTTTCGATATTCTATATCAAATCGGCGCAATCCCATCGAGCGCCAGTTGGACGAGCGTCACTCGCACAAAACGTCAGTTATCTGGACTAATCCATTGCAAAATTTTTCAATATTGTATTGTGAAGTTGTGACGTGATTTTGCAAGGTAAGTGCCTTCACTTATTCGCTAAATAAGCCCGAAATTTTTGAGTTTTTAACTTCGAAGTTTCTTTTAATTATAGTCAACCAATAGTTCTTTAAAAATAAGAAAGAAGTGGTTAGAAAATTATGAAATCACTTATGAAACAAATGTATAATGAAGCAATTATTTGTCGACAATCTAATCACCTTTAAAACAATATATCATCAGTCATAAATTCGCGATATCTGATAAGCCGCGATCGACACGGTTTCCAATGTTTTCGAAAGCAGCGTCACGCTTTTGCTTTCGACTAGGAATTTTACAACGCAAAAGCGAAATTTTTAAGCGCTCTCCACCTAGGACATGCACGCGCATGACTTGCATCAAGCCGATAACAATCAACGTCATTTATGACGGCGCGCAGAGCAATTTCGCAATATGGCCGCCATTAAAATAAAAAATACAAGATGTCTGCTCACTCAGTAACAATAACATCGAACGACACGTTATTCCCGTGTTTACGCCCGAGAGCACTAATTACACGCTAATTAGATTGGGGACGCATTGAAAACGGTCGCGTGCGCGTCGCTATCAGTCACAGCTCATCGCGTCGGTGACACGGGTATCCGAAAAAGAAAAACAAGTGAACTTCATTCGCGTCCGAAACATTTGCAGCATGGCGGGCTTCGGCGAGGCGTTCGCCAAGTTCCGACTGCTGATGTGGAAGAACTGGCGGCTGCAGATCCGGCACCCGATACAGACGGCGTTCGAGATCCTCGTGCCGGTGCTCTTCGCCGTCATCCTGGTGGCCGTGCGCTCGCTCGCCGAAAGCGAGGTGATACCCGTGAGGGAGTTCGCCGTGATGGACCCTGCCGCGCCGCCGTTAATGCTCAACGACAACTGGTCGCAGTTCGCCGTGGCCTACTCGCCGCGCCACAAGGACCTCGAGGAGCTCGTCGATAGCCTCGACAATCCGGCGTGGAATTCCAGCACGGTGCCGGGATACGCCAAGGAAGTGGATTTGGTCAACGCGCTGTCGGTGGATCCGCGCCCGGGACGAATCGGCGTCGTCTTTCCGGACGACTTCGATGGTATCGTCCCGGGGCGAAAGGTGGAGTTCACTCTGCGATTCCCCTCGGAGCTGCAGAGTCAGCAATTTACCAGTCGCTTGCAGAACTGGAAGACCAACGTCATGTATCCGACGTTCTCATTTGCAGGACCACGCGACGGCTGGCGCAGTAACATGGCAGATCCAGGTAGGATTGCCTCAAACGCCTCGAAACACCGTCCGACTATCTCCTGCTTTCAGCCTACCAAGAAGAAGGATTCCTCTACTTGCAGAGCCTGGTGTCCACTGCGATCATCAACAAGCTTCGCCAATTGAACCACGAGCCCTACTACAACCCGTTCAATATCACGATACAAAGATTTCCGTACCCCTCGTACATCCAGGACTTCCTCATGGACGTGATGAAGAACATGATCAGCTTGATCATCGTCCTGGCCTTCCAGTACACTGCGATCAGCATGATCAAAGTCATAACCACAGAGAAGGAAAAGCAATTGAAGGTAGGTCCTTCAAGTGGGTGCGGTTGGAAGAACCTCTGGGTGCTACTCTATGTCATTGTAGGAAGCGATGAAGATCATGGGCCTTCCCGGCTGGCTCCATTGGAGCGCGTGGTTCACAAAGTTCTTCCTCTTTATGCTCATCACAGTCATCTTGATGGTGACGCTCTTCAAGATCTCCGGATGGTATGACGAAAACGTGCCAGCAGTGATACCGAATTGTGATGTCATTCTGTTAGCCATCTTTCTGGTCTTGTTCATCACAGCGACGATTACCCTCTGTTTCGCTATCAGTGTGTTCTTCTCGAAGGGTAAGAAAGAAATGTGTGTTGCTTTCCAAAGTAGTGATTGATTGTTGTTGGCAGCTAACATGGCGGCTGGCATCGGGGGTGTGATGTTCTTCCTTTTCCTGGTACCCCACACCATATTGAACATGAGATATCAGGAGCTGTCGTTGTCCACTAAACTGGCGGCGTCCTTGATGTCCAACTCGGCGATGGCGTACGGTTTCCAACTGATTTGCATGTTCGAGACCAACGGCGATGGTCTGCAATGGAGCAATCTCTTCCAGACAGTCACTCCTGATGACAACTTGACGATGGCGCACATTTTTCTGATGCTCATCGTCGACAGCGTCATCTACATGTGCATAGCTCTTTATGTCGAGGCGATCTATCCAGGACCCTATGGGGTGGCGAAACCTTGGCACTTCATCTTCACCTGGCCATTCAGGAAGGATAGTCTGGCTAAAAGTGACACCTCCCCCGATGTCAACATGGATCGGACGAGGTACGAAGAGGAGCCCAAAGGTGTCACCTCGGGTATCCACATTCAGGGCTTGACCAAGATCTACGGTGGCAAGACCGCAGTCAACAAGATGCATTTGAAGATGTTCGAAGACCAGATCACCGTGCTTCTCGGCCACAACGGCGCGGGTAAGACCACCACCATGTCAATGCTGACAGGGTTGGAAAAACCCACATCTGGTACGGCTATAATCAACGCGCACGACCTCCGAACCGAGATGAACGAGGTGAGGAGTAGTCTGGGACTCTGTCCGCAACACAACATCCTCTTCGACGAGTTGACCGTGGCCGAACACATTTACTTCTTCAGTCGGCTGAAGGGCATGTCCGAGAAGGCCATCAGGCAAGAGATCGACGACTACCTGAAGCTCCTTCAGTTGGAGGACAAACGCGACAATCAATCCCAGACGCTCTCCGGTGGCATGAAAAGGAAACTTTCGGTGGCTGTGGCGTTCTGCGGAGGATCCAAGGTGGTCATGTTGGATGAACCCACAGCTGGTATGGACCCTTCGGCAAGGAGAGCTTTATGGGAACTGGTGGAGAGTCAAAAGAAGGGGAGGACCATCATGCTGACGACGCATTTCATGGACGAGGCGGATCTCCTCGGGGACAGAATTGCCATCATGGCCGCTGGGGAGCTACAATGTTGCGGATCAAGTTTCTTCCTGAAGAAGCGTTACGGTGCGGGGTACAGATTAATCATGGACAAGTTACTGAACTGCGACGTCGATCAAGTCACCAAAGCGTTGAGGCAATTCATTCCGGAGATCAAAATCGATTCGAACATCGGCTCGGAGTTGTCCTACCTGTTGAGCGAAGAAGACTCGGTGCACTTCGAGAAGATGCTGACGCACCTCGAAGAGAACCTCAAGGAATTTCACATTGGCAGCTACGGCATCTCTCTGACCACCCTCGAGGAAGTATTCATGAAAGTCGGGGCTGACAACACCCTGCGCAACCTGGAATCCAAGGAGCCCACCCCCAACGGAGTGAGGATCGAGATGGGTGGTCCGGCCAGAGCGACAGGGAGCAAACTGCTGAAGAATCAAATCTTTGCAATGTTGATCAAGCGCGGGTTGAGCACGATACGCTCTTGGCAACTCCTCCTGGTCCAGTTCCTCATTCCAATCGTCCTTCTGGTCGTCGCCATCATAGCCGGACGGCAAGCTTCAGCCACCAAAGAGCTCCCGGACTTCCTGTACGATCTAACCGCATATCGTGATCCTGTCACTGTACTTAGCTGTGAACGAGACAATCCTTTCTGCAAGGCGACACAAGGGTGGTTGAAGGAACAAGGCGTAACAATGGAAGAGGTTGAGGACGTCGAAGAGCATATAATGGACATCACTACACTGGAACCAGGGACGTTCAGGTCCTCGTATATCCTGGGCATGAATTTCGCCAGCACGCCAATTCGTCCAAGTCCTGGCGAAAGGGGCGCAGCCATACAGAACATCCACGGATGGTTCAACAACGAACCGTATCACACTCCCCCGCTGATCGTCAACTACATCCACAACTCTATCCTGAAGAGCTTCGATCCCAAGTCAGAAATTGTCGTGCGAAATCATCCCTTGCCCTTCACTCCCGAAACGAAGGTAAGTTTTCTTATAACAGATGATCAAGGACAAGTGGTAACGTATCTATTCGCAGTTCAAGCTGCTCCAACAAGGGAACAACATGGGTTTCCAAATGGCGATCAATCTGGGCTTCTGTATGTCGTTCATCTCTGCGTTCTATATCCTTTTCTACATCCGGGAGCGGGTCTGCAAAGCCAAACACCTTCAGTTCGTGTCGGGCATCAACGTCTTCACCTTCTGGACCGTGTCCTACGTCTGGGACTGGTGCACCTACATAATCACCGTCGCCATATTGATCATCACCCTGATTTGCTTCCAAGAGGAAGGCTTCAAGGAAGGCGAATCGGTCGGAATGCTCATTTTACTCTTGTTCGTCTTCGGCTTCTGCTTCCTGCCCTTGATCTACAACCTCTCCTTCAGGTACGAACTGCCCTCCACTGGGTTCATGCGAGTCATCTTGTACTCGGTAGTCCTGGGCGTGTTCGGCTTTATTATCTTAGAGATCCTTTTCTATGAGGACTTGGGCCTGGTCCATGTGGCGAAGGTTCTCGATTGGATCCTGTTCTTCGTACCATATTACTCTCTGAGCAACAGCATCAGGAACATCAATTTTGAGTTTGTTCGCATCACGCAGTGCAAGAAATTCTTGGACCAGTGTTTGGAGGTATTCCCCGAAGAAATCTGCCGGGAGCAAGCCAGTCCTAGCTGCAGGGACCCCGAGGAGCATTACTACGACTTCACCAGGCCTGGCATTGGACGCAGTCTTGCCGTTTCAATGGCCTGTGGACTGTTCCTAAGTATTTTGGTCTTTGTGGTTGAGTTCAAATTGTTCGATCGCCTCTTGTACCTGGTCCAAAACAAACCCATCGAAGAGATGCCCCAAGCACTCGACGACGATGTCCTCAATGAACGGGGGAAGATCCATGGCCTCTCCGAGGAGGAGATAGGCAAATATAATCTAATTCTGAAAGACGTCCACAAGCACTACAACGTCAAGCTCTTTAAGCAGTTTCATGCAGTCAAGGGCTTGTGCCTGGGAGTGAAAGAGTACGAATGCTTCGGTCTTCTCGGCGTCAACGGAGCCGGCAAGACCACCACGTTCAAAATGATCACTGGCGACGACACCATATCGTCCGGGGACGTCTTCGTCAAGGGGATGAACCTCAAGTACAATCTCAAAGAGGTCTACAAACTGATCGGATACTGTCCGCAGTTCGACGCCTTGTTCGACGACCTCACCGGGCGCGAAACCATCCGGGTCTTCTGTCTGCTCCGTGGGATAGACAACTCGGAGGTGGACCACATCGCGGAGTCCCTGGCGAAACGCTTCGACTTCATTCAGCACCTCGACAAGAAGGTGAGGGAGATGAGCGGGGGCAACAAGCGCAAGCTGAGCACGTCCGTCGCTCTCATCGGAGACCCCCCGATCATCTACCTGGACGAACCCACGACCGGCATGGATCCCGCCACCAAGCGCCACTTGTGGAACGCGCTGTGCAAGCTCAGAGACGAAGGAAAGTGTCTGATATTAACGACGCACAGCATGGAGGAGTGCGAAGCGCTCTGCACCCGGCTGGCGATCATGGTCAACGGGCAGTTCAAATGCCTCGGCTCCACGCAGCATCTGAAGAACAAATTCGCGCGCGGCTTCTCGCTCACGATCAAGCTGAAGAAGCAATCGGACTACGCGCAGTCCATGCAGCGATTGGTGCACTTCGTCGGGGCCAACCTTCCGTCGGCCGTCATGCACGAGCAGCATCAGGAGCTGGTCACGTTCTCGATCCCCAATTCGGGCCTGCCCTGGTCGAAGATGTTCGGCATCATGGAGCGCTTCAAGGCGCAGCTGGACATCGAGGACTACTCGCTGGGGCAGTCCAGTTTGGAGCAGGTGTTTCTCAGGTTCACCTTGGAGCAAGGCTGCGAAGGTTAGGCTAAGATAAGAGAATGGAGATAGGATAGCAGTGCAAGGTTCTATTGTATCAAATTTGTAACCAAACATGACTTAATTTGTAATGATGCTTAATTTATATTTTTGTGTTTGTGATGTGAAATGTGATGTTTAAAATACGCTAAATCCCAAGGTGTCCATTTTCTAAGAACCTACCTTCTCTTGTAGCATCTGTTTGAAAGAAAGCGCTAGAGCACAGTAACGAGATGACCATCTCTGGAGATATGATACTTCTCCCTTACTACCTGTCATGGCACCCACCAGATAATGAACAAGGTCAACAGTCAACTCAACTCAAAAAATGACCGTCGTCCCCCCCATCATGATCGATTGTGCACGAAGAAACCCTACACGATCGACCCGAAACTTTCTGGGGATGATCCGGTCGCCATCTGGCCACCGTCAGGTAGCATCCACCGGAATGTTTCGAAATCCACGCGTTCGCTTCTTTTCTCGTCGCACTCGACCGTGTGGGCGAGTGATTAACCTCAAGACGCCGTAATTCACAATTAACTTAATCGCTTCTTAACGCATAAATAATTGCACCTTTATTTCCGGCGCAGGCACGCGATCCGCCCGGCCGGTGGCGAAAATCGCGATGATTCATCTCCCGTCCGAGCTGGAGGCGGCGGTCATCGAGAAGACCTGCGTGCCGCTCAAGTTAACGACCGCCTCGGATAATGGCCGTCGGGTGGGATTACGCCGGCGGACTTCGTGTCCTTGAACCTGTTCTTATTGCCGACACCAATCTCAATCTTCGTAGTAAACTTGAAACTCTACGATCGAACACACACACACCGTAAAATGCATCTTGATTGTGACCTTCGTCGTCCTTGATGAAACTCGCATCTGTAATTCACCCTGGACCATCGAAAATGTGTTTTTGAACCTGCCATTTGATGACTTTCAATGACCTGCAAGAAGTCGACTCTGCACCATAGAATACGCGTTGAAAAACACATGACCTTCGATGACCTTTAAGTAATTTTGCGTCTGAAATTGACTGCGGACCATCGAAAATGTATTCTTTCAATATGACCTTCGATGACCTTGAAGTAATTTCTGCCTGAAATTTACTCTGGACCACATAGAATACATTTTTCGATATGACCTTCAACGTCCTTCGATGACCTTGAAGTGATCCCTGTCTGAAATTCAAGACCACGCAGAACATATTTTCTCAACATGACCTTCGATGACCTTGCAGACGGTCGCGCTCAGATTTATAACAATTTATTTATTTATAATTTGTTCATATCTCATAATTTCATGGTATTTCATTTGTTCATTTTTGAATCGTCGTCGTCCCAGCATGTTTCCATCTCTTCGAGATCCTTCGCCGCATTCACACGCCCGCTGCGAATAGAACTAGAGAGAGAGAGCTAACCGAAAAGAGGTTACGTGGTGATATATTCAGAGGGTGTTCTAAGGTTAGAAACGATATACGTATGACAGAGGTGTGTGTGTGTGTGTGTGTGTGGGGTTGGCGCACGCAATTTCGGTTCGCAGTCCTTTCGCAATCTTACAAATGTTAAAATTTTTCATCATTCAATCAACAAATCAATAACAAGGGATATTCGTCCTATAAAAACTACTGGCTAGAGAGTCGCCGACACCCGGCGCCATCTTGGCGCGTCGCTCGTTCGTTTTTGGGATAAGCAATCGTTAGAGACGGTCGGATTCGTGCCGGTGTGTTTGCTCTTAGGTAAAATGTCTTTATCGCTTAGACTCGTTACAACTTGCCGCTTAACGATTACAGATGGCGTGGCTGTCTTTTGTGTTCGAGTGCGTCGTTAGAGGTTACGTCCGTCCTGCCGGCATTATACCTACGTTAATCTATACATAACCTATACATCCTTATGCGTACAGCTGCGTGTCGGATATCCACTTATGCTCATCTCATTTGTTTATATTAATGTAGTAACAACGAACGATATGTTTATTTACTTCAGTTCAGTCGAATTCTCGTCGCGCGAGACTCGAAAAATCTCGCGCGCGCGTGCGCAGTGCGTGTGACCTAAACGCTAAAGGTGCTTAAGTGATTTTCCATTGCGGTGTCGCCACGCTGCTTATCTGTATGAAAGCGTTTGTTCTTTTCGCGCCGCGCTTCGCCGATTCAAAATCGCGAACGGAAACTTACGCTAAATAACGGAACCGAGGCGGCTACGAGGGGTGGGCGAGCTTCGAGGAGGTCGGCGGGCGGCCGATCGAGTAAAAAAGCGCGCGCCGAGGGTGGGCGAACAGAAGCAATCTTTGTAATCTTCATTTGCGCGCGGTCGGCATCCGTCTTGTTGCGCGCCGGCGGCGGCGGCGGCGGCCATTCGTCTTCGTCCAATTTCGCCCGGCGAGGAATTAACCAACGGCGGAAAAACGGAGGGGCCGAAAAGGCCGAAACAGAGCCGGCCGAGAGTGAGACGCGTCGCGTTAAATTGCCCCGCGTAATTCTTCGCTCGCAGCTTCGCTGATTGCGAGAAGACGGCTGAGATCGGAACCACTCAGGGGCGCGCAATTAAATCACAGAATCGCCAAAAGTTGCGTTAAAAATTAATTAAGTTACTGCTTAAGAGTGTAATTTATTCTATGGTAGAGTAATCTTCTAAATTTTACGACAAAACACTTAAAACGAGGAGAAACTCTAATAGGTGGCGCCACAAGGACAATCCGCCATCTTTTAACGAATATTTTGTGGCTAGGTTTTTGGTATCGTTGAATAATTTCCGAGATATCACTCAAAATTGGATGAAAACTAAGTTAAAATGAGTCAAAACATCGATAATCTCAAAGAAACTAAATAGATGGCGCTTTGAGGATAATTCGCCATATTGGAATTAACATTACAGGGTGATATTTGCTCTATTGAAGGCTAATCACTTTGAAATTAACTAAAAGTGGCTGTATCGCACTTAAAATAAGTCAAAACAACCTAAAACGGTAAGAAACTCGAAAACATACAATAGATGGCGTTCCAGGGACAATCCGCCATCTTGAAAATAATATTTCAAGGTGAAATTTACTCCACCAAAAGATAATCTTCTAAGAAAGATCTAAAGATGACTGGAGAACACTTAAAATAAGTCAGGACAACCTAAACCAAAGAAAAACTTTAAAAATCCGGAAGATGGCGACCTAGGGACAATCCGCCATCTTGAAATTATGATTTTTTTTCGAAATTTACTCAATTGATGGCAAGCCCCCTTGGAATTATTTATAATCTACAATACACTTAAAAGAAATCAAAACAACTTAAAGCAATGAAAAACTAATTAAAAAACACAAAATATGGCGTTCTTAGTACAATCCGCCATCTTAAAAATTAAAAATTCTGTTAAATTCAGCTCGATTTAAGAATAACCTCCGCGAAATAATATGAAAATAGCTGTGAAACATAGTAGGACCAAATCAACATCGAAATCAACAAAAGTGAGGTTAAAAAATAATTATCCTGCTGACGAACGTTTCCGAATCGGGCGAAAGCGGACCGGGGAATAAAAAAAGGAGGGCGCGTACCGCCGTGGGCACGACCGAAGCAGTTTGCTTAATGGCCGTTCGAGCCATCGAGGCGGCGTTCCCGCGCCGAACATCCTTTTTTCGGTCGCGTCCTGCGGCCGCGAACGTCGCGAGCGTTGTTCTTGGCATTGGCCCTCCGGCTTAGCAAAAAGCATCCCATCCGTCGTCGTGATTCATGTCTCTTTTAAAACTACCACCCGAAACTTCTTACAGATTTTATATCTTCTGCCCTTTCTTCCCGTCCCCCACTCTCCGGCCCGTCCCGAAAGCACGTCGTTACGTGTTCGAGGAGTCGGAACTCGTCGACGCTCGACGAAAACTTAATGAAAAATCAATGGATCGGCGGTTTTTGCGTGTTTCGTCATTTGGTCACTTTCCTAGGGACGTTACGAACCCCATAGATTTTATCGCGGCTCGTAAAACGTTATCGGCAGGCTCGCGCAGGGATTTTACGCCGATCGGGCAGTCGCTCGGGCGCGACGTGAAACAATCTGTTCGTGCCCTTCGCAGGCCTGCCGACCTTCGCGCCGCCGCCCACTCGGGATTATCTCCTTTCGGGTCGCCGAAGACGGCTCTTCGGCGTTTTATTATCGCGCGCGCAATAAAACGTCGCGTTTTACGCGCGCAGGTAGGTTAAATTGACATTTGTTCGCGTTATCCTTGAAAATTGATTTTATACTATTTAGAACAACCTGAAACGGGTTCAAACATCGGAGAAAGCGAAAGCAGGTAATAGATGGTGTTCCGTGAACAATCTGCCATCTTGATATTTATGTTTTGAGGCTAGGTTTACTCCGTCGAAGGATAATCATTCAGGAGATCGTACAAAACTGACTAAAACGAGATAAAATCAGTTAGAAGAACGGTAACCTAAAAAAAATCAATAGATGCCGTCCTGGGATCAATCCGCCATCTTGTTATTAACATCTCAGGATAAAATAGAGTCTATTGAAGGATATCTTCATTGAATAATCTAAAAATGACCGTAAAACGCTTAAAACAAGACGAAATAACCGAAAACAACGGAAAATTCGAATGGTGATGGTCCCCGGGACAAGCCGCCATCTTGAAATTCACGTTTCTGATTGTGAGTGAAATTTACTCAATTGAAGGCGAATCTTCTTGAACTGATCTAAAACTGACTGCAAAACACTTAAAATACGTTAAAACAACTCAAAACAACGCAAAACTAAAAAAGGAACAATCCGCCATCTTGAAATTTGTATTTTATGATACAATTTCCTCTATTCCCTCAATGTCCTGGAAATTATCTAAAAATGATTGTGATATGTTTAAATTTGGTCAAAACAACTTAAATCAACGAAAAACTCGAAAGAATCCCAAAGATGGCGTCCCAGGGACAAGCCGCCATCTTGAAATTAATATTTCATAGATAAAATCTACTCAATTTAAAGTGGATCTCCTTGCAATGACCTAAAACTGACCATTAAACGCTTGAAATAAATTAAAACAACTTAAAACATTGAGAACCTCGAAAAAGTTCAAAAATGGCACCTCAGAAACACCAGCCATGTTGAAACGCACATTTCAAGGTGAACTTTATTCGATTGATGGGTAACCTCCTTGGCATGATGGTAAAACACTTAAGATAAGTGAAAATAACCTAAAACAACGAGAAACTTGTAAAAATCCAATAGATGGAGTTCTTAGGACAATCCGCCATATTGATATTTACATCGCGATTCAGCAGATGGCGCCGGCCACTTTTGAAATAATATCCCACCTCAATCAAGCCGCGACCTCCTCGAACTCATCTAACAACGTCTATAAAACGCCCGAAACACTCCGGAACTTAACGTGTAAACATCTCAAGTTCAGATACGTCTGATATGGTTACGTTACGTGGGAAGACTTATTCAGATTGTATGACTCATCCGCGCCGCCATTCATAACCTCGCTCGTGGACAAAATCCCCACGCATTTATGCGCGCGCCGGACTGGCTGCTGCGACTCCTACGACCCTTAGACTTAGACGAAAGCTGAGCACTGAGCACTTAAAGGTATACACCTAAACCTCTTATCCTAACCTCGCACGCGTCGAGTTCGTCCTGAGACGCCAACGTGCGTCGCTTCGCGCCTTCGAAAGCATGCCCTCGGTATGTATGTACACGTGTATGAAACATAACCTCCGCGCCCTAAACCTTAACGCAAACTTACCGCTAAACTTAAGTCATGTTAACAGTCAACACTGATATGTAATAGGTTGTCCTTCGTCGTCGCTCGCGTATGTACAGGCGTTAAAAATATCTCCGCACTCCCGCGCGCGTCGTTCGCTCGCCCTAACCTCAACTCTGGGCTGCGCGAAAAACGACGCGCGCTTCTCTTGGACATTTCTCGTGGACATATTTTCTTTTCCGGTCGTTTTGTGTTTTCCTCCTAGACTAGGCTTAACTTTAGATCGTACCTGACTTAGCGGGCTACCTTAATCCTAGGACCACGGGCAACAATCGACTAGTGAACTAAACTGGTTTTTCGTTACTCTCGCGCCGCGCATGCGCAAAACTCGTGTAAAGTTTATAAGATTCAATAGAGTCCTCTAAAAAGTGGCTGACGTGACTGATATGTATCATGTTGCTTCTTTTGTTGCTTCGTTCGAGATCGAAAGATTGCTTCTCCGCGGAGCACCGCGCGGTGCGCCGTCGGCGGTGGGGGTGGGCGCGCGGGCACTATTGTCACGAATGCTGCAGGGGCGCGAGCAGCGCGAGCAGCGACGCCACCGTCACGTAGACGGCGGCGTGCCACGGCGTGATGCGCGCGTTCGTCGAGCTCGGCTCGATCTGCACGATCTCCACCTCCGCCATCTTGAACACGGACAGCAGGAGGTGCGACGCGAAGTCCGGATGGCGCCCGTTGATTCTTTCGCTGATCGTTTCCAACAGTTCGGCGCACTCCTCCTGCATAATCAGCCAAGTTTTTAGTTTAGACATGCGTGAGGTTAGGCTTTTGGGTTAGTTTTGGTTAGTAACCTTCTCTTTGGAGAGGCTCTCCATCGGCGACAGCATGGTGTAGTCGCTCTCCGCGAGTTTCCCGGCGATGATGACGTTTTCCCGCGTCGTGTTGAACAGTTCCAACGAGCACAGCGTCTGGAACAATTTTTATCGTACGTAACCTTTAAAGTTGGCCGCCATCTTGAAATCGATGTTTCAGAGTGAGATTAATTCTAATTAATAATAATAATCTCCTTGGAATAATAGTAAAATGCTTTACAGAAGTCAAAAGTACCTAAAACAACGAAAATTTCGAAAACAACCAATAGATGGCACCGTGCGGACAATCCGCCATCTTGCAATTAATAGTTCAGGACGAAATAGACTCCATAAAAGGACAATTTCCTCGAAACTGTTTTAAAATAACTGCGAAACACTTGAAATTCACCAAAAAAAAGTCAAAACCATCCAAAAACACCAAAGAGACTCGAAGTAATCGAAAAGATGGCGTCCCAAGGACAATCCGCCATCTTGAACTATATATTTGAGGATATAATGTACCCGATTGAAGGTCATCTCCATCAAATAGCCTAAAAATGACTGTAAAACGATTAAAATAAGTCAAAACCATCTAAAAACAACGAAAAATTACAAAACGTCCAATAGATGGCGTCCCAGAGACAATCCGCCATCTTGCAATTAATATTTCAAGATAAAATAGACTCAATAGAAGAATAATAACCTTGAAATGATTAAAAGCTGGATGTGAAATATATGAAATAGATTAAACAACTTAAAGCACCGAAAAACTCGAAAGCATCCAAGAGATGGCGTCCCTGGGACAATCCGTCATATTGAAATTCAAATCTCAAGGTAAAAGTCACTCAATTGAATCCTTGCATTCGAATTGTCCTTAATTTCATAAAAATAATAGCAAACGCTGGAAACTGGAACAATGTCCTTAAAAGTTAAACACAACAGCGAAATAACCACGAAATAACCTCAAATAATATCAGTCGAGAGCGGCAATTTGCCGCGCGGTGTTCTTTCCGGTTTTCGCGATATCCGGATATCAAATCACGGCTCGAGCCCGCGGCGACGGTTTCGACGGGGGAGAAGAAAACGCGCAAGACGGAAATGTCGCGGGAAAATTGTGGAAACGCGCGGGCGAATTTACATCCGGGAAAAAACGCCGCCGCCGCCGCCGCTTTGTTATGATTTCTCGGCGTTCTTTTTCTCATTTGGCGCTATCTCCCGGAAGCGGGGCAACTAGACCAGGGACATTATCGTATGTCCCGCGCATATTTTACCCGTTTATCTCGCGCCATTATCTCGCGAGCATTGCGCGCCATTTTGAACGCGCTTGTTCAACGCAGGCAACCAACGCGACGCGTTGTTGGTTGCCTAGGGCGATGTTCAATTAAATTCTGATTGGATTAGCGCGCTCATTAATTTCGCGCCACGTGGAGCATGATTGGATCGGACTTTAATTCTACTTTAATAATTAACTAACTTTTCATCCCCCCTCTGCACTCCCCTCGAAAAAAGAAATCATAATCTAATCTGCAATCTCTAATTGTGATTTCAATCGCACCGAATTAGGGGTCGTTCCTGCCGGCCGCGCTTCGCCCCTTAATTAGTCAAATTTCGGAAATTAATGCGCGTCGAGATTCCCGAACAGAAGGACCCAAGTTTCGGGCGAAAGGTGTCGGGGCGGTTGAATGGCTGCGGTATCAATTACACCCCCTCCGATAGGGCGATTAATGCGGATTATACAATTATACAATCGGCGCCCGTTATTGCGCCCCTCCGCGCGTGACTAATGCCATCTATCGGCTCGTTTCGGTCATCGATTAATTTGAATTCGAGCTAATTGAATGCCCTTTCTATACCGACGCCGAAAAACTCACCCCATTTGTTGCTTCGTTCAATATGAACTCCTGCAGGGCGTGCACGACGTCCTGGATGACGATCTTCGTGTGATTCTTGTTCAGCTCGCGCTCGTCCACCTCGGAGTAGCCGAGGAAGAGGAACACGCCCTGCGGCAGGGTGTACTCGCTGGGGGCGGGCTTCATGCAGATGAAGCGCCCCGAATAGCAGAGGCAGCGCCCCCGGTACGCCTGGTAGGCGGGCGCCGCGTGGTTGTAGAAGGCGAACTCCGTCTTGCAGGGCATCCTGTCGATGCAGATCGTCTTGCAGGCGAGCTTTTCGCCCACCTCGCACTCGCACACGTCCGAGCATTCGAACTCGTCCTCGTGGTAAATCTGCCCGGGGGTGAAACGAGGTTATGTTTGTTACTCACACCTCCGATCGGGGGTGGCGTATGAAAATGAGTGTGTTTGATTAAAATTCGTGCGCTGAAAGTCCTAATGAAATTTGCACGCGAACGCGATACAATCTGATTAATGTCCGAGGGGGTGGAAAGGTTAAAAACGACAAATTATTACGTAAATGTGAGGAATCACGAAGAGGTTATGTTCGTAGGTGGTGTCCACACTCACCCTCTTAAGGCTCCCCTCGCGTATGTATTGGTCGGGAAACTGCGGCCGTTGTACCACACAATACTCTGCAAAGCAATAAACAATCTCAATCTACCCTAATCAACCCCCTCCAAGGCACTCACTCGGTGGAAGCGTGGTCGTCGCCATTGTGGTGGTGGTGGTCGTAGTGGTGGTAGTCGTCGTGGTCGTCGTCGTGGTGGTGGTCGCTTTAGTCGTCGTCGTCGGCGGTACAAACACCGTGGTGGTGGTCGAAGGGGTGGTAGGTTTGGGGGTGGTCGTGGTGGTGGTGGTAGTCGTGGCCCTGGTGGGCGGAACGACCGCCTGAGTGATCTGCTGCGGCAGGGTGTAGCTCGCCCTTGCCGGAGTCGTCGTGGGCACGACGATGCGTCTAGGGGTGGTCCTAGGGGTAGGCCTCGGGGTCGTAGACGTGGTGGATATTTGCGCCATGCTGGCGGCCTTCTTCAAGTGGAAATCCTTTTGGGATTCGACTGAGCGGAAGGAGAGAACACAAAAACATTGTAGCTTCCAAGATGGCGGCTAGGGGGAGCTCTACCTTACCGACGCATGGATTGACCCAGAGCAAGCGCTGCCAGCCGAGGCATTCGTACAGCTGGGTCATGTCCGTGCCCTTGCAGGCGCACGTGGTCCTCAGCTCCGTGCCCAGGATGCCCAGCATGGCGTGGCGACAGTCGGCGGGCGAACCCGCGCACTTTTTCGTCACGCTGTCCACCGCGCACGACTGCTCGTAGTGCTCCAGCCTCGCTCGGCACTCCTTCGACTCCCGGCAGGTTTCCGCCAGGCTCAAGCACGTCGGCTGCGGCGCACCCTCGATGCGCTGCGCGCACACCGGATGCAGCTTCTCCTGCGCCACCATGCACGTGTCGTGCTTGTTATCCGTTTTCTTGCACAGGCAGAACGCGATCTCGACGTTCCACGGAAAGGCCGGCTTGCGATAGAACGCCTGCAGCGCCTCCATGCACGAGTTGCGGTTGCAGCGCGACACGTCGCAGTGATGCAGGATGGGCGCGAGCATCATGCGGCAGTTGTAGTTCTGCTGGCAGCTCTCCATTGCCACGTGGCACGTGCTCTGAAAGACGACCTTGCTCTGCTCCGCCAAGGCGGTCGACGCCTCCGAGGTGTGATTGCCGTTCGCGCTGCGACTCGCCGGATCCGTCGAACCTGCAAGCGGCCGAGGTTAGTTGCGCTGCCACGCGGCGTAGCGTCCACGGCCACCGCGGATATGCACGGTCAGAACAAAGTCCGCCATCTTGCGAGCGAGACAGAACGCACACACAACGGTCGGACGGAGCGATATGCGTGGCGAAGATCACGCGGTCGGCATGCGGCATGGCGGCGGGCATTCTACGGTGGTGCCAGGGCTGCATAACCTCAATTTACTTTACGGTGCACTAGAGAGACGTCATCGGCACAAAATAAACGATACAAGATGGCCAAACACTACCATAGAAAGAGATGGATGATATGCAAATGACGGCTAGTTTTTCAACCCTTCGCGCGCGCCGGACGAGATAAACAGATGGATTGCAGACCGTCGCTCGACGTGATAAGCTAATCTGAGTTGGCCGGCGCGCACGTGTGCCCCCGGGATAATCCTGTCAAAACGCATGTCCGACGTGCTGGCGCGCCGAAATCCCTCGGTGTCCAGCACACGAGATACGGCAAGAGTGAGGTTATGAGATACGTACTTACGGTATCGCTGCGCAATGTCGTGGGGGGATGGTTTGTCAAGGTCAAGAGGTGTGTCAGGACAACCAATACTGAGGGTATGTCGTCGATTTTTTGTTTGGTTTTGGAGGGTGACATTTTTTGTGGTTCACTTCCGGTTCCGTCCAATACGTACTTTGGTGCTTCTGCTGTTGGGCGGGCGGCACGGCCGACTCCAGGTCGTCCGCGTCGTCGACGTCGTTGGCGCCGGCGTTGCGATGGTGATGGTAATGGTGGTCGGGGGCGGCGGGCCGCGCGCGGTGCTTGAGCACGCTGACGCTGACGCGATCGTGATCGGCGTGTGCGTCGCGGCCGTTCGCCGCGTCGACGAGCGGATTGCGCACCGCGTCGCCGTCGCCCAACGGCCCCAGGTCCTCGCCCTCGTCCGCCCCGCCTCCGACAGCGCTCACTGCAAAACAAGCGGATGAACGACGCGTGTGTGGCGGTGGTGGTGGTGGTCGGGAGGTTCGGGCTCGCTCCGCTCTTCCTCGGGATGAAACACACGCGACACATAGACAGAGACACGCGGCGAGACATTGACCGCCGGAATCGGAATCAGAATCGCAACACTCGAACGTGCTGGAGAGAGTGTGTGTGTGTGTGGTCGAGAAGAGAATCATTACCGTGGCGGGTGAGGGGCGTGATGATCTCCCCGGGGTTGCTATCGGTGGCTGCGGTGTCGGTGCCCAAGCCGGTGCCGAAGGGTGCGTTCTGGTGATCGTGCTCGTGCTCAATAGTGAAAGGATCGGGTTCTAGCTCTAACTCAGGGTCGGGATCGGGGTAGGAATCGTCAGGACCGAAATCAGGGTCTCTGATCCTGCCCCTCTCGCGGAGGAGGAAGTAGGGATAGAGGTCGGTGGGCGGGGACCAGAAGTTGTCGAAAAACTCGCGATCGTGATTATCGTGCTTTTGTGCGTCTAGCATGCCGGAAGTGAGCGGTGGGCGGTCTGAAACAGACACAGTGCAAAACAAACAGTGCGACAGCATCTCGAAAAATTTCCCCCAAAAAAAAATTAGCGCGCGCGATAATGGACCGCCAATCGACCGACACGACGGATAGCTGCGCGCGCCTAACCTCGATTCGACCGGGCGACGAGCACAACGACACAAATGAGCGAACACGCGTGCGAACAAGCCACCGACCCGGAAAAAACGTGCGGTCGTGTACAGAGAGCGCATGGCGAGAGTGACAGCGATGACCTGGGTGGGTGAGAAAACAGGGTAGGCGGTGAAGATGCGATCGAGGAGAAAATGTTCGATGACGTGACGTTCGTAACCTATGCTCGACCACGGCTTCCGGCTCGACTTCCGGCGCCGTGGAATTAATTTGGTACCGTGTGCGGACTGAAAGAAATCTGCTCGAGAAGGCCTTTCTCGCGCATGCTTCGCTCTGAGGCTTTCGAGGTGATCCGATTGACTTTGATACGGACCCGCCCGGCCATTTCCGGACGCGCCGAGTACTCACCAACGCACGGATTGTGGTTTACCATGCTAAAGATGCGATCGCATCGCTTCTTCATGTGGTTGTTGGGGCAGATGCACCCGAACATCGGCGAGCGACGCAAGTTCGCCCACGAGTCGTGACAGAGCCCCCTGCGGGGCGGATAGATCAGAAGCGAGGTTAGCTTTCGGTGCGGAAATTAGGCTAGCGTTTGCTCACCTGTCCTCCATTCGGCATTTGTTATCTCGCACCTTGCAATTCAACTTGAAATCGTCGTACAGTTTGATGCACTTTTTCTCCTGCTGGCAGACGGACAACGCGTGATTGCACGTCGGTAACGCGTCCACCGGATAAGGATCTTTTTCTGGAACAAAATCAAGCGAATATTTAACCACTTCCGGTTTGCCGATTTCGTTTAGAATTAATCTATAACTATTTTGAAACGTTTCGGAGATGATTTCCGACGAAATTATGATATATCTTAACAACTTCCGGTTTTCCGGATTTGAGTTTTTGTCTCTAAATCTATTTTATCGAATTTCTAGTGATCCGACATGCGCTAAAAGTAATTCCGACGACTTTCCTTGTTACTTCCGGTCTGTTGGTTTCTGTATTTCGCGTACGGTGATTAATCAGAGCGGCTAATAGTGCTCGCTGATGACTGGAGGGGGTTTGATGCGCTTTCATCCTTCGTCCGAGTCGTTGGAATCGCCCCCGGAGTCCGGGAGAGAGAGGTCTCAATCCCGATCAATTTATCACCGGGAGCGCGCGGTCATTTGACAAAGCATTTGCATCGGCATCATCCCCCACACGTGCGTCAAGAAGTCGGCCGGAACGCGAGGACAAAGTGGGACCAAGAAACGTCGGGGGCCGGCGTCGCCTTTGATTTACGACTCTTTGACCACGTGCCGCACGTGCGGCAAATTTCGAGCGACTTTAACGTACGATCTTCGCCATTCCGACGGACTTCGTTTAATCGATCACGTCGTTTGTTGTTTATCTCTTAGACAACCGTCCATTCGATCACGGAAGTCGTCCGCGAGATGGCGCCACTCGTAATGAGAGTTACCTTTTTTTAGGACGAAGACGCACGGATGGTCGAAGAGGAAGTCCCGAAACGAATTGCACTCGGGATCCACGTGCGGTTCGCGACACAAACACGTCGGCTTGAAGAACGGGAACGCTTGGAGCGTTCGCAGTGCCGCCTGGCACTTTGTCACTGTTACGGTCGAACAGGCCACTAGAACAAAAAGAACATGGTTGTAAATTTCATAAAAAGTAAAAATTCAACAAATACAACGGCGAAAGTTTCGTTGGAAAATCTTAATATTTCCGGAGCGCCACCTAGCGGCGAGTAGCGCAGAACTCCAATAACGTTGTTTTCAGCTTCGACCGATATTATTTCAAAAACTTACGCACGGTGTATAAATCCAACAAGGAAAGTTTTGTTGGAGATTTTTAATATTTCCGGAACGCCACCTATCGGCGAGTAGCTCTGAACCCTAGAAACTCTATCTTTAGCACCGTCTGACATTTTGTCGTAAACTGTGCATGGTAAAAATCCTAAAAAGAAATGTACGAAACCATCGAGTTAAGTTTGATTGGCAAATTTTAATATTTTCAGAGCGCCACCTATCGGCGAGTAGCGCAGAACTCCAATAACGCTATTTTCCAGTGTTCTAAGAGCGCAAAGACTTGTACTTTGTAATTGTCAACGTTTCACTGCGCCGTCTATCGATGAGCAGTCGGGGAACTTTTACATTCGATTAAAATTCCTCGTAAACAGGTCGTTTACAACCCTGCGTCGGACGTTTCGCGCCGTTTTATGGCCGCGCTCCTTACGATCCGGACGTATCGGACAAATTGCGCGCACCAATTGCGAATAATCCGCGGCAATTATTGCGCTCGCATTGTGTGCAACGCGCGCGCGCACCTGCGCGATATCGCGTGTTTGCGCGCGCGCGAAGCGAATAGAAATTAAGAAAGTTGCGCGCGTAATTGCGTTGCGTTGCAGAGGGCGCCACGAGGGCCCTCGAGTGGGCGCAAGCGAGCGCGAGGAAATCGCAATTAAATTAGAATACGAGGCGCGCCGAGATGATTTCGTATTAAAATTAGGCCGCGTCGGAAGAAGGGCGGCGGAAGCGTAATACTAAAACAATAGAACGCGATCTTAATTAAATAATAATTAAAACCGATGACTCTCGATCGCTTTTTAATTTCGAGCGCGTCTCTAAGCGCGCGCGCGCCCCTTTCAGCTGGCGCCGCACTAATCGTTATCTCGCCATCGAATCGACGCGCAATGGCGGCCGGAAAACCGAGCGTCGAATTGAATCGAGTCGGGCGCACGTGTTTGTTTCTCCGCCGGTGCGTAATTAGCGGTTCGAGCGCTAACGAGTATCATTTCTATGAGCTGATAGCGAAGCGGACAAAGCGGAAGTGAACGGCGAACGGTCAAAAATCGCTCGATACGTGCTTCCCAGATAATTATACCAAACCGCCAAATTGGAAGTGCTTTTAACACGCTTCGACTAGGCGCGAAAAAAATACAAAACCGGAAGTAAGCGCCAAAGGATTTAAAACACCATGAAACGCGTTTTGCGATCAATTACACCAAACCGGAAGTTGCACCGAGCACAGAGGAGATTAAAGTTGAACATGATTTATGTTTTCATGTTCCAAAAAATGTTGAATGGCCGCTGTTATCACACCCAAAGAACCCGGAAAACCGGAAGCGCGCGCCAAAATGTCTAAAATGCCGAGATATGTACACTCCGAGTAATTTTGCAAAACCGGAAGTGTGGAAATTGAGCCCTGGCCTGATTTTATGACGTTTTCCGGTTGGAAATAATATACGGATAATTATTCCGCTCATCATTATGTTATTTCTGTAAATACTAGAATGCGTAATTAATTAAAGTAAGAAACTTGCGATTTTCGCCGATTTAGTGATCGGGGGCGTGCACCCCCGATGTCGGATGTATCTTTAATTCGCTACAATGCGAAATTATTCAATATTTATCGGAATCGTTCGCCGAGCGGCGCGTGGCATAAATTATACATTCGCCAACTCGCCGACCCGCCGCCGGATATCAATCCTGCCGCCGCAGCCGCCGCCGCCCCCACCGCCCGAATTAACGCGCAATACCTCGACCGGAAGTTTATTATTACGTTGAAATTTCAATAAACAAGCCGGAATAATAAATTGAATTAATAAAAATCCATCCCCGGGCGATTGGCGCAAACCGGAAGACCGGAAAAATCGAATTTCCCCGCGTAATAATATTAATTAAGTGATGCACGGCGATTTTTTTTATTAAAACCGTTTAGACAGTAAAACTAACCGCAAACCGGAAAGCCGGAAGTGGGTGCGGAGTGCGGAATTTATATTTTTTAATTCTGGCGCCGTATTTACATGGGTGATAAAGACAGCGCGGAAAGTAAGTCGCGAGAACTCCGAGAGTTTCCAAGGAGGAGTCGGGTTAAATATGGCGTTGCGCCCCCGTTTCAGTTTTCCGGTTCGGAGCGGTTCCCTAAAGCGCGCGCGTTGCATTCGACTGTGCGGTGCAGCGCGCGACGGTGATAAATATCAAGTTTTATGGTCGCGCGCTTGAGGCGCCTCCGCCATTTCCGTGCAGGCGCGACAGACAACTCCTCGGTCTGTTTATTTCCGGCCGGAGAGAGAATGCTCTCTTATTTTCCGCGTGCGAGCCGCGAGTGTGAGATATGCGCGCTTGTTTATAACTGAATCACGATATTTATCATTTTCCGGTTTTTGTGCCGCGCCTCGTCTAGTTGATATAAAACCGACGCCAGCATCCCTCGGGGGATGTCTGTACGAGCCTATCTGCTTTCTGGGACGCCCAGTATAGAAATTTACAAAACCGGATGTGGATCGATTCAGCTCGATTGTGCCCCGGAAATAATTGTTTTTTGCTTCTTTTGGCGTTTCTGATACGAGGGACGCAAAAACCTACAATCCCGAAACCGGAAGTGGCGTAGCCACTTTGTATTTCTCTCAGGAAAAGTTAGTATTACATGTTTTCATGACTTCTAAGATGTTTTCGGTAAAATATTCAAAACTGGAAACCGGAAGTTCGGCGGTATATTTTTGCGGTAAAAAGCAATCCCTTTTAAATGATCCCCGATAACTTTGCGAGGTCGAAAATTTTCATCGAATCTCACTTTCCACGTTGATGCCGCCGCCCCCGGGGCCGCACTATCGAAGGTGTTGTCGATGAGCCGCCGAGATTTACGCGGCGGACGTGCGCGCTCCGACCGGCCGACGCGAATTATTAATAATTCATAACGCGACGAAAGTTGCCGAAAGTTTCGGGCCCGGCGCGGATTTTCCAATTTCGGCGGGGACCCGCGTCGCGCGCCGCCATTTCCGTTCGCACCGCCGCCTCACGTTTCTCGCGCGGCCTTGAGGGATGCACGGCGCGCGACGCGGCGAGATCGCAGACAAGACGCGAGAGTGGAAAAGTGGCGGAAGCTAGCGAGCGACGCGTTTTAAGGGTTTCGCACAAGTCGAACGGCGGAAACCGGAAAGCGAATGTTACTTGATATTTTTTCAAGCATAACGAAGGAAACGCGATGTGCCTTGTTGGTCGTTATCGTAATTTTCCTAATAAATTCCCAAAGAGTTGCCTTTCCCCGCCGGGATATTTATAACACAATATTTTATATACCGCACATTCTCCGGGATGATTTATCGCAAAAACAAGGCGAAATACCGGAAGAGAAGTAACCGATAGTGCTGGAGAAATATTTTTTTCACAAAAATTACTAGAAAATAATTCTGAAGCATTTTCGGTGAAAATTGCCAAACCGGAAACCGGAAGTGATATTAATATTGCCCCTAAATTTCTAAATTTTGCTCTGAAATGATTACAATCTTCTTTTTGGTCCATTCAAGCAAAAATTGCAAACCCGGAAAACCGGAAGTGGGAAACATTTCGCGCCTGGAAAGACAAGCATAATAATTTATGGCTCGTTTTCAATTTTACATGAGAGTTTGGACAAAATTCGCTGCGAAATGCAAGAAACGCGCGGGTAAAATGGAAATAAAGTAAAACAGGAAGCTGCCGGAACGGCAGGAGACGAATTTACGCGCGCCGTGACGGCGGGATTTAAAAGCGCTCCGTTTTATTTCGTTATTTTAGTGCCGGTGCGCAAACAGCGGGCCGTCGGAGGGCGTCAAGGACAAAGGCGGCGGCGGGAACGTGCGAAACGCGCGAACGTCCGAAAGATATGCGAGCGTAGAATTACATTGTAGATGACGACGTCGACGAGCCGGCAGCAGACGGCGGCGGCGACGGCGGCGAGACAGGTGAAACGGGCGCGCGCGCAGTGACGAAATTAAATTAAATTCAAACGCGCAGGACGAGAGGCCGGGGGGGCGGCGGAGGCGCAACGTCGGCTTGTTTAACCGCAAATCGTCGGAAAATAAAATAAAGCGCGCGGCGAACAAATTTGATTATCCTCGATATCCTCGTTATCCTTCCGTAGTCCTTTAAGGACAATAGACTAGAAGGGCGCCGGATTTAAGTCGACGCGTCGAGCCTCAAGAGTGCAGATTTATTTCGTAGCGCGGCTGCAGGATAACGGGGCCCGAATGGATAAAGGACGAAAACAGGACAAAACTTGGGAATCCTATGTAATTTGATGCAAATCACGGCGGGACGTTAATCTTTCTAGCGACGGGTCTCATCTATGACACGCCATTATGACGTGGGTCCCGGCCGGACTGAAAAGGATTCAGGTGTGGAAATCAACTTCCGGAAACTTCCGCGACGCGCACCCTTTTCGGTTTAAACATGTCCCGATCGATGTTCACAATTGGTTTCTGATTGATTGCGACTCGCGCAAAAAGTTTCGGTTAAATCTGCGCGCAAAGCCCAAACTCAAACCCGGAAGTAAGAAGTCAGGCGCACCGGCGGCGGGGGAAATGCGCGAACTTAAACTCACACACTGCGCGCAACTGTAACTCTCTCCAACACATTCCTCCGCGGTGGAAAGTTCGGAGCCTCAGCCGCCGCCATCTTGTTTCCTATATCTTGCGTCTCCCTTATCGCGCCCGAGGATCTCGCGTTTGAGACGCGCAGTCCTCGTGCAGTTATACATTTATAGAAATTGCCATGCGATACGGATGCGTGCGAGAAACTTTCCGATTGAATTCCGGGCCGCGCAGCAGCGACATCTACAAAGCGCCCGTGCAGATAGGCAACCCAATATGCACCAATATGTCAACCAAATATTCTGCAATGCAAACCAAAACTTCCAAAAAATATAAAATTTGTTTCCGTTTTGTGTTTTTGTGTTACCCGGAAATGTGGAATTTCTCGAAACACCCTGTAGATATTTCCGCATCCTATATCTCCGCGTAATCTAGTAAGCCTTCCTCGGCTTTATTACTTTCGAATCCTGGCAGGAGCGACACTGGCGCTAGTGTGCGCGCGCCGGAAGTGGAGCGCCCCGGCCAAAAAGGGCCATTAGACTAATTGATAAACTCGGGCGACGTTTTTTTGCGCCCGCCGCCGTCGAGTGATATCGTCTGCCTCGCGGCGGATTTTATGCGGCTGTTTCGGTGCGTTTTACGAGCCGCGGAAGGCAAATGGAACGTCGAACACAAATTCGCCGCGAAGATATTGTCCTGGCGGGGATGATATCCCAAATGGGGTCGAAAATCAAAGTTATCTATGCACATCTCTTCATTCTCAGCCAAAATAACACAACTTCCGGTTTTCTTCCAACCACTTCCGGTCATCGTTTACTAGCCTTTCTCACAGGATATAAGAAAGAATGCACCAAGGATGAAATTTCAGGTTGGATCATTCTTTCTCGTCAAAATAACGCTTCTTCCGGTTTTGTTCCGACGACTTTCGGTGTTTTTTTCTGACGGGGTTGAAGAAATAATGCATTAGGGGATGAAAATTCGGTTTGGATAATTGTATCCTCGCGAAATAACACCACTTCCGGTTTTGTGCATTACTTCCTGTTTATGTTTTTCGCTTGCGGATGATGGGCTGCGTGGGAAATAAGATTTTTTGGCGTGACCGACGACCTGGGTCAATTTATAAAGACATTTGTCTAAATTTACCCCTCATCCCCCGACGCCATTTTGTTGTTGATTTTGTTGCGATGTTGTAAACCCTCCGTGCGGAGGCGATAAACCGAGCGAGCAAAGTAATGAGGGCGCGATGACTTGCGAGAGCGGCGTGAATGGCTGGTGTTTACTCGCGCCACGCGCCCCTTTTTAGGGCCATGAATATCGGACACGTTCACTTCGACTCCCCCGTCGCGTCTTCGAGTCTTCTTACAATGTCTACACACCTCCTACATGCCGCCGACAGCGGCTCCTAGACCAACTGTGTCGAGAACCCTCGAAAACTGCCAGAAATCACGTGGTTCCAACGACCCTGGCCTATCGGACATTTTCGGTGCTGAATAACTCGAGGGTGAAACGCGACAGATTTTTTTTATGAATTTTCCCGCATTCAGGAGCAAATCCCAGATGTATTGCCGCAGAAAAAAAATTCAAATTAGAAAAGTACATTTTTGGGGGGTTGCGTAAATATTTAATTTTTCAAAGAGAATTTCATGCGAAGTTTCCGTGACAATTGGTATTGTTAGCACCTCGCCGCTCGCAAGCTGCTTTTTCCCATACTCTCGCGCCGGTCGGCGCCGAGCGGAGGGTTACGCTCGGAGGGCGAAATCTTTTGTGTCCCACTTCAGCCTTTGTAGGTGATTGTGCCCCGTGCTGGTAGAATGGAATTTCGTGAGTTTAAGCGCGAGCGAAAATTTTGTTTACGTTACGACATCGACGACCATCGACGCGAAGCTCGACGGACGCAAGAAGGCATGTCTTACTACGCGGGGGGATGGCCGGAAAAAGAGGGTGGCGCGTGGAACGGGCGGCCGGCAGGAAGCGCAAAGGGTAAAGCACTTTCCAGCTCGACAGACTACGTCAGGCCGATAAGATGAACATCGTCTGCGCTCATGTTCACGTTCATGCGCGCGCCCCAACTTTAGGGGGATGATTTACTAGATTTACTAGAAGCGCGACTAGTTTCGAACAATTCTTGTCCCGGCAGCCGAAACTTCATAACTGACCGCGCGTAATTTTCGCGTTCCGACAGGCTCCGGCGTGTTTTATAAGAAGTCTCGTGCTTTAGGGGTAGTCGGGGGGGTTGTCTTAGGTCTAAGGACATCGGAATGAGAGCGGCGGACTCTCGGATCAATACGACCACCTTGAATAATTTATAAAAGCGTTCTGGTCCGCTTACATCCGCGTTCGCGCATTCGGCGCTTCCCCAAACCATCCGAGGGGGTGGTTTTACGCTACGTTCCGCGCCCGCCAACCGATGCAAATCTCGCGCAAGCAGGAATCATATAAATATGAGGTTTGCTTCGAACCGCCCGCCCGCATTGTCAATGGCGGGCTTTATGAGATGACAAACCACCCCCTCTCCTGCAACCCCCTCGGCACTTTATAGTGCATCTCGCCCGCTTCTTCACTTTTATTATTTCCAGCGCGACGTATTCATGCACGCGACGCGACGCACTCGAGAACGCTATTGTCTGTACAACCCTTTGTGATAAAAAATGCTTTAATTCTGATTTCCGGGGCGGTTTCGAGTGCGCGCGCGTCTTTCATTCTCTCGCCGCCGCCATTCTTCTAATCGCGGCGTGCGCTTCCCGCAAAAAGTCATCATTTCCCGTGGCGACTTCCTGTTTTCCGGTTTGTCACATCGCACGGGAGCATTCGCCCAACACATCTGCCCATCCACTTAGTCGGTTTGACAAAGTGACAAACGTCTAGGAGCGCAAATACGCCCACTTCCGGCTTCGCGGGGGATTTTATAAGAGTTGATTTTTCCGGAATTGATAGGCGCCATTCATGAATTTGAAATATTTATGGCGCCGCTTGCGTATATTGCGCGTCACGCATTTCCATATAAATTCCTTCGGACCGGAAGTCGGAGTTGTGTCAATATTTCGAGGTCTGAGTGAGTTCCGCCGTTCCGATTTTGTTTGTTGTACGTAGTTTTATGCTGAATTTCACTTTAGTTTTCGGAGAACAAGCCGCCGGACGTGCGAGACGTGACCTATGCCGGAAAATTTACGACCGCACGAAACGTCAAAAGCGCGCTTCCGCGCTGCCGGAACTGACCAAATGTTACGCGCGAAGAAAGCACGTCCGGGTGAAATATTAAGCGAATATATTGAAAATGCACGGAGATTGTGGCGAAAAACAAAAGGGTCGTAAAGGGCACTTTCGGTTAGTGCGCGGAAATGTTTCATTTGGGCATTTTCAGAATCTTTTCAAGAAGGAGCGTGCTATATGGGTTAATTTGGCGTTTTCCGCAATCTTTTACGATAATTAGAAATGGAAATAAGCGACTTTAAAGGATTTAAAGGTTATGTCGAGTAGTTCACACAATTACCGCGAGGTGGCGCGTCAAAAACTTTAAACGCAAATATCTCGTGAACTAGCTGGCCGATTTTAACGAGACAAATACGAAAATTTTCTAAATAATTCCCTGTATCATTTCCGTCTATATAGATAGCGTAGTGCACCAAGATGCCACAAGAGGGCGCGTTAATATCTTCAACCGGCAATATCTCGTGAACTACCAGGTTGATTTTGATAAGAAAACCGCCAAAAATAACAAAATAAATCACACTATCATACCCAATACGTCAGATTGAAAATTCCGCATAGCTGGCGCTTAATTTTTCCGTACTTTCGAACTTAGTCAGATTTGATAAGCAAAGTATGATAAAGTAAAAAGAAGCAGACACGACACATGTGCCCTGCACGCCAATCCGACGCCGGAAGACAACAAAACGCGGGCCGTCGAAGTGGGACGCGGAAGAGTTGAAAAAGTACTCGGCTTTGGACGTTTGTAATTTGATTACCTTCAAAAGGTCCATTATATTCCCCGCTCGGAGCAGACTAGGGTTTCCCTCCGCTAACTCCCCGCGGCGTTGCCGTGCCTCGTGCGCCCCGAGAGATGATCGAAGAGAACGCGCGAATAAAACAACGCCAAGCAAAACCGCACAAAGGCGCAGAGCCAAAAAGCAACGAGAAGAAAATCTAGAAAACGTCAGATAATTACCGAGCGAGCAGAAGCTGCGCTCACGAACTTTATGAACGATTTGGAACGGAAATGGGCGTGGTTTACATAAATATCATTTACGTCCGCGTAGGCGGCAATAACGCGCCGAGGACGAAAGCTGCTATCGTTTCGGCGCGCTCGAGTTTCTCCTTTTGTTTCGTCGTCGGACACGTCCCAGAAGGGCGGATGTCATCTGAACTAATGGATCATCACGGCGGGTTGCGTCCCGGAAAGAACCCCGCAGGATCTCGGAGGTGATTATCGATAAATATTTTATGTGCGAAAACGACAACTGACATCTCACTGCCGCATTCGACGTCTGACGCGGGTGCGCGGAACCGCGCCGAATTTGGATAACGCATTAATATTTTATCGCGCCAGCAATAAATAAGCATCGGATTTTCATCATATTTGCTTCTGCCAAAAAAATGTCGCGGAAATTTAGGAAAGAATAGCGCTTTTTTCATGTTTCTAGGACGAATAGTTTAGGAGATAATCGAGTTTGAAGTTTGCACCGCCATCTTGAGGAAGGTCCCGCCAGTGTCCACCAGAGGGCGCTCCAAGAACTTTGAAAGCGAATATCTCGAGAACCACCGCGGCGATTTTTATAAAATAAACGACAAATGAAGGGTAATTTTATAAACTATCATTAATAATTGACATGATTAGGATGGTCCGCATAGAGTCTATCGGAGGGCGCTTCCGGGATTTTGACACCGAATGTCTCGAGGACCACTGGGGCGATTACGATTCTAGAATAAATTCCTCCATCTTTGTTTGCGGCATATTTTTTTTTCGGCCCGTAATAGATGGCGTTCAACGGGATATTTTCCGAACGCGTAACCGAGGCGCCTTTGTGTTTTTCCGCGGACGCGTTCGAAAAACACGCCGAAACATAAAAGAAAATCCCCGGCGCTTCCTTTGCATTTTCCGCGCGGGGCGAAATAAAAATATTCAATGCATTTGAACTTGAAGATCGCGCGCGCGCGTCTCTCGGCTGAATTCCCCGCGCGGCGTTTGAGCGCCGAGAACGAAAATAAGGCGTGCGTCGAAGCGTGCGCGCCCTCAAAGAAAACTATTCTGCGGAAAGTTATCGCCGCAGACAATTCGACAATTCCCATACTATTATCGCGGCGACGATGGATGGAATACTCGATGAGCTCGAGAGAATTCCGCGAGTTTTGAACGGAGCGGAACTACGAAGGTGCTTTTAATCGAGTTTCGAACAAATAAAACTTTCGAGATTATTTTTATGGTGTTCAGAGAAAAAAATCGAAAACGATGAGAATTTCGTATTAAACTAGAAGATATTTGGAAGGATGTGGCGTTTTTTTCACGTTTCTACGATTGTTAGTTTCGGAGATATCCGAGTTTTAAGTTGTGGTGGCGAGGTGTGGCGCTGGCGTCGCGTCGATAATATCGGCACCTGTAACACCAAAACTTTAAACGCGAATATCTACGGAACTAATTGTGCTATTTTGATGAACAAGACGTTAAACTGCTCAGAAATTATTAGTCTATAATTATCACCCAAAAAAACTTACTTTTGAAATGTCTGTCCATTAATAAAATAAGTTGCGAAGACGAGAAAAGTGTATATGAAACTGGAGAGAATTTTAAAGAATATGGTGCATGTTTCATGTTTTTAGGACTAGTAGCTTTTGAGATATATGAGTTTAAAGTTGAGGTAACAAGGCATGGCGTTAGCGTCGCGTCGGTAATATCGATTTCTGTAACACCAAAACTTTAAACGCGAATATCTCCGGAACTAATCGTTCGATTTTCATTAAAAAAGAACCAAAATGCTCAGAAATAACAAATCTAACTAGCTTAATAATTGTCACGTGAAATATCTCAATTTTACAACTTCTGCTAACTAATAAAAATAAGTTTCGAGGACGATACAAAGTGTGGATGAAACTGGAGAGAATTCTAAAGAATATAACGCCTGTTTCATGTTTCTAGGACTCATAGTTCCTAAGATATTTAAGTTGAAACTTGAAATAACGCAATATGGCGTCGGCGTCGCGTCGGTAATATCGATTCCTGTAACGCGACATTTTCAAACGCGGATATCTCGAGAACTAATTGTTCGATTTCAATGAAAAAAACAGCCACATGTTCACAAACAACAAGCCCGTCAAATCACAAACCGAAACATGTTAGTTTCCACATTTCTATTAATTAAAAACATGAAATAAAACAAATTTCATTTTATTTCGTCCCGCGAACATTTTCCACCCTAATTCCGTTGATGTCTCGCAAATAAAACGCCGAAACATTTCATTTCACAGTTCTCACGCGCTATCGTAAAACGCAATAATGAAATCGAGCAACAAATGAATTCGCAATTCCTTTTCATTTCGCACTTCTGTGCGAATTTGCGCTAAAATAAAGAAAAATCGATGCTTAGCGAATCATAGGTCTGACTATAAATTCAAGCCGACTTTATTTATATTTAACATCGCCGCGCGAGCGCGCGGTAATGTGCGCCGCGTTGTTCTCACTTGGCGCCGTGATAAAATAATGAAAATTACGCGCGAGCGAAAACAAAGAGATCCTCGCTTTCAGGCGGCCGAACGAAAACGAGACGGTAACGAACAAGACGGTAATGAAATGAAACGCCGGGCGCTTCGTTTGTGCACGCCACGAACACGGACGGCGTCGTTATTGTTCGCGTTTTTACGTTTCGCGTTCTGCGTTTTGCGTTACCTGCGACGGGCAATTCACCATTGTAAGGAAATATTCAGCTGCTTCCTCATTTTCCTCGAGACGCGACGCAATAGAATTTTTATTTAAGCCCGTTATTCTGTTTCACGCTAAACTAGAGAAAATTCCCTGTCGTTTGGCGTTTATTTCGTGTTTCTAGGATGCACGGTTTAGGAGATATATAAAGTTTCAGGAATCTTTTTCGGAACATTTTTTTTTTCAGAGGAAAATTCTTAACGACGAAGAAGATGGCGGTTATTTCTAAAAGTTTGACGTTTGTTGCATTTTCCTACGAGCTATAGTTCTCGAGATATTCAGGTTTAAAGTTGTACTGGCATGGAGTATGCGACATCCGGTCTGAAGCTTCGGTGAGTTGCCGCTAGGTGGAGTCTCGAAGAACTTTAAACGTGAATATCTCGAAAACTACCGGGGCGATTTTATTGAAACAAACGCCAATCGATTAACTACTCCTCCTACTCTTTCATGTCGCAAAATATTAGTCACCAGATGGCGCTGCGTAAACTTTAAACGCCAATAATTCGAAAACGAATTATTCTAATAAAACGAAACAAACGACAATCGATTTCTAATGATGCGCAATATTGTTCGAGGATATAAATTGATTACACTTTGATACTAATGTGCGTTCGGCGCATCTGATGTTTTTCCGTCGTCGGCGCGCCGGCATTAAACATTCAAAAATTCAAAAAATCGCGACCCCAATCGAATTGTAATCTAAATACAATTAGTAGTCTGACGCTCGACATCCCCACGCGCGCGCGATCATTAGGGCAATATGATTTTTTAATGCGCCCGCCTCGAGTCGCCCTGAGCCCCTCTCGGCTGACATCCGAAGTGTCGCTGTAATATCGGTTTGATGAACGCGGAGCGACGTGCGCGCCCTCTCCGCCGCTCGCATCCTTAATGCTAATGCGCCGCGCGGCTTTTTACGATTTCATAATGCTTTTTATAATTGCGATAACTTCATTTGGCGCGTAATCGCCCGCGCCATTAGGCGTGACGAGCGAGCGTCAAGGGTCGGCGGCGGCGGGTCGGGATGTCCCGCCGCTTAAGTTGATTTAACGAGTTGGCGGAATCTAATTAAAAATTAGGCATTTGGTCGGAGCGCGTTTTTATTTTGTTTCGCGGCGGAAATTAATTTTATCGCCCGCGCCCAGGAGTTCGTAAAACGCCCATATACGCACGTCGCAGTCTTCACCTTTCGTTAATGCTCGTAACGACCGCGTTGATATTTCTATCGAATACGGTAATAAAATATTTATGACGCCCGTGTGGAATTTACCGCGTCGTTCATTGCATTATATGAAATAATGTATTTTTTGCAGGCGACATATTGATTTTGCTGCAATAAAGTTACTTCTAGACGAAAGAAAATTCAGTTGGCTTTCCAACGGCGTTTTTTCCATCGCTCTACGATGAATAGTTCCCGAGATATTCGCCTTTAAATTTCGACTTGACAGTTCAGCCGTTGCTTTAGCCATTGACCACCAGATGGCGCACTGAAAACTTTACAGCCTCGTATCTGCCAAACTACTCGGCCGATTTGGATAAAACAAACGCCAATCGATCAGTACTAACCTCAACCAACACACTGCACAAGAAGCCTTTCACAGATGTCGCTGTTGTAAACTTCAAAGTCAAATAACTCGGGAACCAGTCGATGCGTTCACACGAAACAAACGTTAAACAATTCCAAGCACATTCCCGCTACGTTTAAAACTATTTTCAGGTACTTTTAGTACCTTTTCATATTTTCCCATTTCCACGCGAGATTTATGCGCATTTCCTTTCGATAACTTTTGTTCCTTTGACGTGGGTTTTATGCGTCGCACTTTATTGCGTCCTCGCGGCGCATTGCGCGCTAATCGCGTCGTAAATTCGAGATTCGACGAACATAACCTATGCGCCGCATATCGCATTTTCATGCGTGTAATAAGTAATAAGGCAGTTCTTCCGCAGCGGTGGGGGGAGGGAGGTGGGGGAGTTAATTTCTGCGATTTTTACGAGCGCCGCCATTACGCGCGACATAAACATGCGCCGCGCGATGATTCATTATGTTATTAACTTTATTCCGAGCGTCCCTAACCTCGAAAGACGTTAAAATGTCAACGTTTCATTGCGCACTAAGGGGATGACTGGAAATTTAATTAAAAGCACCCACTCGACTTTCCAACGACAGGCAATACACTTTTTTACGCATTTCCGGTCGGAATTATTTTACTGCGAAAGAAATAATATCGAACGTTGAGTGAGTATCGGAAAATAATTTGAGAGGGTAGTTTTTCATTTAGGCGCACTTCCGGTCGGCCATTTTGAAATAGTTTCATTGCCGTTGTGCGCGCCGGTCGACGGTAATTTTATTACCCGTCCACTTTTACCAGTTTGCCACTTGGAAGGCAATCAACGCTCGGCAAGGGGCGGGGGTCGGCGGAGGGTGGCAATTCCGTCGCGAATGCTTATTAAACTTGGCGGCGACGAATCAGCGATTAACAACTCGCGCGACTCGTAATGAAAACGCGAGCCAAGTTTTTACGCTCGCTGCCCGCAAGTAACCTCATTCGTATTTAAATTTATTCCCGTTAATTGCAACGACAACAATTAGGTTATAATCGATTCGGACGCGGAATTTTTTCACGAAGTAATTGGCGTTCGTTTCGTATTTCTACGACGCATGGTTCGGCCGCGATGCGAGTTCAAAGTTTCCCTTCCGGTCTGGAGCTTCCACGGCGCGTTCGTAGGTGGCGCGGACGCGCAAATTTCGAACGTCCGTATCTCCCATACTATTCGGGCGTTTCGAATGAAACAAACGTCGATCGGACGGGACACAGTCCGTCCGCATTTTCGTCATTAGTTGTCGACGGTGTCTATCGGATCGGTGTAACAAGTCGCGATTAATTATTGATGACGTTCGAATGTACGATCAGACGTTGATACGCTAGACTCCACAAATAATGAACGAACGTTCGCGGCTATTTTTGGGAGGCTTCGTGAAGCTTTCCGTAATAAGCGCTTCGACCCCTAACGACCGCCGACTTTCCCGCCGCGAAAATTCGGTGGGGAGGGGGGGGGAAACAATTCGAAAAGCGATAATGTCGAATGGACTTTCGGTCGGCAACAACGATTGAAATAAATGTAAAACGGCGACGCTGGCGGCGGGGAGCGTGTTTTATGAGAAAATATGCAGGAAAAACGGGGTGGAAAAGGGTCTCGCGGGTCGTTGTCGATAAGAAACGCGCGCTTATTTCGAACGTAAATCGCGTCGATTATTCCGGCTGAAAGCGTAATGTGTTTACCCGGGAAAATGGCGCCCGGGTGGAGATTTCAGATTAAACAATCGCGCGCGCCCCGCGTCGCCCCCGCACGCTCGCCCGCCGGCGGACGGTAATTATGAGCTGGCCCTCGGCTGAGCTCTCGGATTCGCGCATTTTCATAATTTCACATATTGTGTGACCTCACGCACGCCGCACACAAATTACAATCGGAAACTTTGCTTTTGATAAAGGGAGAAACAAATGAAATTATGATTTTGAATATTTCTACAGGGCGTTACAGTGTCACTTCATTACTACAAATCAATTGATTAGAAAGTAGAGAAAATTCGCTTGAAAATGACGTTTTCCCCGACTCTCTACGACTGATAGTTGTCGAGATATTCGCGATTAAAGTTCGAGTTGACAGTCGGAGCTTTCACTCCCGACCACCAGATGGCCACCCAAACTATAAACGCGCTTTGCGGGCAAACGATTCCACCGATTTTTATGAAACAAACGCCATTCCATCTTTTACAATCGTCCCCTCATTTTAAACAATAACACGCGCTTTAACCTCACAATCATAGGTGGCGCTGTAAAAACTTTGAACTCGAATATCTCCGAAACTATACAACCGATCGAAACGGACCAGACGCCAAATGATTAAGAATTTTTCTGCCGAAGAACTTATTTCTACCCCCGGTGGGGCAATGCCTAATAAAATAATGCGCGCGCCTCGCGCACGAAACGTTTCGGCGCGCTCCGAATCGAGCCGAGAAAATTTCCTTTCCGAAAAAAATAAAAGCCCTGAAGGGGTTTTGTTTCTCCGACTCTCTTCGGGGGTAACAAAATAAAACCTTTTTCTCGCCGAAGGGTCACGCGGCGCATATAAAACGAATATAAAGCTGATCGAATATTTCCACCGCTTCCGCGGGGATTTTCAAGGGCTCGGACGAGTTTTTCCGGCTGGACACGCACGAAAACATATGTATAAATAAGGGTGTCGGGCATGAATGGTCGGAGTGGGAGGGCGTGAAGAATTGGATGAGAGCGAAAACAAGGCAAACGAATTGAGAAAAAGTTGTTTTTCCCAACAAACTATTTTTTTCTAGATGAAGAAAAATGGACGTGGGCTGTTTTTGGCCATGGGCCGATAGAGGATGATTTAGAAAATAGTTTAGCGTTTTTTTTCAAGTCTCTGCGATGATTGGTTCGCTGGCAATTGAGATTTAAAGCACGGACAAGTCAGGTTAGCCATTGGCCACCAGAGGGCGCTTTACAACCTTTAAACCTTTATAACTTCTAAACTAGCGAACGGATTTTAACGAAATGGACGTCAATCGACCCAGAAATTAAAGGACGAAAGGTATACTTTCATTGTAGATGGCGTTAGTGGTCGAAGTGAAATTGCCTGTTTCCAAATCAAACGATGAAGTTTTTATGGACTTCACCCTCGCCCGCCGCTGTTTTTGAAGTTTTAAGTGCACGAAGTGGCGACCTCGGTCAGTCATCGGCCGCCCCCCGGCATCGATTCCGACGAGGTGCGAATTAGCACGTATTTAACGCGCGCTCGCGTTGAATTCGTAAAACACCCGCAGCGCAAACACGTCCGGCCGTGATGCCGCGCCTGCATAAATGATGTACGAGTCGGTTTTTGTTTTCTTCCGCCTGCCCGGGGATGACTTTACGACCGCGACAACAAGCGGTCGCGCGAAGCGCGCGCTCGTCGAGGGGGCGGCGAAATGAATTTTTGTCATTTCGGACGCTCGGGTCGCGGCGGGGCCGCGGTAATAATGCATCGAGCGTTCGAATGCTTTAATAAATATCTCGTGGCGTCCGGGGGGCGTGAATAATTTTGTGTGTAGCCGGCGGGCGGTATCGATTTGTTTGGTCGGGGGCGGGCGAGCGGTCGGATTAGCTATTTTTGTATCGTTCCGCGTTTGTTTGACACCTCAACGTCAATTACCGGCCGTGCAATCTTAATTTGAAGTTTTGCCATTTCATCGGACGCCATTACGGCGAGCTTGCGCTATGGACCGATAGGTGGCGAGCGGGGAACTTTAAAGTCGAATATCTCGTAAACTAATCGAGCGATTTTCATCGAACAAACGTCAATAGTCATAAAATTTTAGGCACTTTAACAATTGCCTTAAGACAATTTTATTTGGAGGTTAGGTGCGCATTTAAAAGATGGCGCTGTAAAAACTTCAAACGCGAATATCTGCGAAACTATCAATGATAAATGAACGAAACAAACGGCAATCGCCTTAAAAGCTCTGCGTGCTTCTATATTCTGAGCACGCCGGCGCTTCAGATAAGGACCCAAGCGCTCAATTTGGCAATTCCGTCGATATTAGCATTTTGATGATGAAAGAAGGCGAGAGACGCGGAAAAAACGATACGTCTAGCGAAAGTGAGCGGTAAACGATGATTGTCGACGTTCGCGTAGACGTTTTTATTCCCGCCGCCATCCCTCGCCGCGCGATGCGAATCCGACATCCGACGTTCTCAATTACGCTGCAAACAAACACTATAACGTGCTTTGGCGCCACTCGACGAACAGGCTCCGCTCCGAGTGCGTCGCGTGCCCGGCCGGAATTGTGCGTACGTGCTCGCGCTCATCTCCGCGCGGGACGGGGGCGGCGAGGATGGAGCGCGCGCCCGAAAGAGTGCTCTCCGCACACACGCCGCGGCTACGAAGCTACGGAGCGTTTGCGATTGATTGACCCAGTTATCGATGTCGATATTGGCGGCGCGCGCTCGTCTCGAGTGTTATCGTCGACGTCGGCAGTGCGTTTGATAGTTTATTTCCAAACGCCAATCGAATAGTTGCTTCGATTCGGTCGCGTTTATCCAATTGCTAAATTACTTTTCGCGCTGCCACGACGCCGGCGGTCGACGGATAAAAACGCCCGCAGCGCTTAAACGACTATCTCTGCATCACAAGACTTATTACCAAATAATTCTCCAGTATTTTCTATGATTTTTGAAATTTTTTTCACTACCCTGTCATTTTTAATTCTCCAGGAAGCTCCAATTTACTTTTCTGTTATCCTGGAAATTTTACTGTATTAAAAATGCTATATCTTCGAAACTATTTGATCCATTTGACTCAAGTAAACGTTGATAGTTTCTAAATTTACTATAGTTTATGAATACGTAATGTGTTTGTCCTTGGATATATTTAATATCAATTTATTCCACTTTCCAATCGAATCGATTATTGTTTCGGTTCATTTCGTTCATCAACTTTTAAAACTGCCAAAAGGGCCTTAATACCTACGCCAGAGTAAAAGTCTGCATGGCTGAAGAATTTTACATAATCTTTTGCATATTTTGCCCTTTGTTTCATAATTATACCTCTTTTAGTTCTCCTGCAATCACCAATTATTAACTTTCTGTTATCCTGCAAATTTTACTAAAATTGAAATGCTTATATCTTCGAAATTATTTAATCAATTTGACTCAAGTAAGCGTCGGTAGTTTCTAAATTTAATATAGTTTATGAATGCGTAATGTGTCTTTCCTTGGATATATTTAATATTCATTTATTCCACTTACCAATCGAATCGATTATTATTTCGGTTAATTTCGTTCATCAACTTTTAAAACTGCCAAAAGGGCCTTAATACCTACGCCAGAGTAAAAGTCTGTACGGCTAAAGAATTTTACATAATTTTTTGCATATTTTGATCTTTGTTTCATAATTATACCTCTTTCAGTTCTGCTGCAATCACCAATTAACTTTCTGTTATCCTGCAAATTTTACTAAAATTGAAATACTTATATCTTCGAAACTATTTCAGCAATTTGATTCAAATTGACGTTAGTAGTTTCTAAATTTAGTATAGTTTATGAATACGTAATGCATTTTCTCTTGGATTTATTTATTAGCTATTTATTCCACTTTCCATTCGAATAGGTTATTGATTCGGTTCATTTCATTCATTGACCTTAAAAACTGCCAAAAGGGCGTTAATGCCTATGCCAGAGTAAAAGTCTGAACCACTAAAGAATTCTGCATAATTTTTTGCATATTTTATTCTTTGTTTCATAATTATACCACTTTTAAATCTCTCGCAATCTTCAATTTATTTTCTGTTATCCTAAAAATTTTACTAAAATTAAAATGCTTATATCTTCTGAACTATTTGATCAGTAAATGTTGACAATTTCTTAAATTAATGTAGTTTATGAATACGTGATGTATTTGTCCTTGGATTTATTTATTAGCTATTTATACTATTTTCCAATCGAATCGATTATTATTTCCGTTCAATTCATTCATCAACCTTTAAAATTGCTATAATGGCCTTAATATCTACGTCAAAGTAAATATCTGTATAACTAAAGAATTCTCCATAATTTTCTGCATATTTTACTCTTTGTTTCATAGTTGTGCCTCTTTTATTTCTCCTGCAATCACCAATAACCTTTCTTGTTATCCTTGCAATTTTCCCCAAATTAAAATACTCATATCTCGGAAACCATTACATCAATTTCACCTCTATAAACGTCAATAATTCCAGAACTCAATATAGTTTACCACCAAGTAACATGTTTTTCCTCAGATTTATTTCCCAGCCATTTATTCCAATTTCCAATCGAATCGATTACTATTTTCATTCTCAATGCCAATGAACCTTTAAAACTGCCAAAAAGCCCTTAATGTCTACACAAAATTAAAGAACTATATCGCCAAAAAATTCTCCACAATCTTCTACGTAACTTACCATTTGATTCATAATTGTACCTTATTTAGTTCTCTTGTAATTTTCAATTACCTTTCTGGTTATCCTTGAAATTTTCCATTGCGAGTACCTCGGAAATCATCCACCCAATTTAAGCCAAATAAACGTCAATATTTCCAAAACTTAACGTGCCAGCAGACCGGTTTTTGCTACGATTTATTCACGCGCCGTTAATTCCAATTTGCCATCGTATCGATTACGATTGAAACTTTGCGCAAACAATTCGTTGCTCCGTGTTGCACCGCGTTGCATTCCGTATGCGCCTCTCGAGGATACATTCTAGCGTGCCGACATTCGGGCATTCCGGCATTGTTGGCCGGAAGTGCGCAATATCAATGACACTGCGCGCGCCGGGCAGCACCATCGAGAGACCATCGCGGCGAAAGCCCGCGGGCCGTTTGCGCGAGTGCAAAGCGCGTTTGCATTGTTCCGCGCATTATCTCAATTGCGACGTCGACGCGCCTCTCGATTATTTGGCGCGCGCGCGTTTACCGTTCGCCGCTGGCGAAATTCATTGACATTCCGCCCGGGATTAAGGAAAATCCGTATTGTTTACTTCGTCCTCAAATAAAAGTCGGAGCAATGCGATTCTCCGAATTTCTAGTTTTCCGTTCGACAGAGGATAAAATTCTGAGGAAAACGGCGTTTGTTCCGTCGTTCTAGCCCTTACGGTTCGCCTGCAATCGCGACCCAAAGTTCCCCCCATAAGAATAACATTGCGCATCCGGTGTGGCGCTTCGCCTACTGACCACCAGGTCGGCGCTTCAAAAACTTCAAACATCAATATCTCCCGAACCAATCGACCGATTGAAGTGAAACAAACGACAATCATTTCCACGCACGAAAAACTTTCCCCCACGAAACTTTCCAACTCCAAAAACGCCCCCCCATTATCCTCGAAAATCAATCAAATTACTCTCGACAAAAACAGTCGTCGATATCAATATCTAACAACAAGTCTAAGCACTCTCAATAAATAATGAATTTATTGGTATTTGTTCCGTCGCATCGACATTACGGAACGTCCTACATATTTCATTCGCTCGCGCGGAGGGCGGCCGGGGCGCGCGTGCGGTCGTATGAAAAACGACTTTCCCATATCTTGTCCAGGCATCGGACATTGCCATCGAGTGCTCTTATCAGTTATCATTTATCAGTCGTAAACCCCGCCGGCGGAACAAAACAACGCGACGCCGCCGCCGCACGGTTTGAGTGATTTGCCGCCATGGCCGAAACTCGACCGAACGTGACATAACACCGTGCGCTCGAGCCGAGCCACCGGAGGAGGTCTGGAAGCCGTAAAGCTCGGTTATGCATGCCTTCGAGACGTTGATGTGGCGATACGAATCGCCATCGCCGGTTGCGATTTATCACCCATTCAATATTTCATTCCGGCCGCTGCTTCGCGGGATGGAGAGTTGAGGTTATGAAGTGAGATCCGGCCATGCGAGACGGTCGTTTGTGCGCGCTCGCTTGTTTATTTTCGTGTATGCGAAATCGCCGCGCGTTTTATTACCCGAAATTAGCATAAACGTCATTAAATATTCATTTAACTTCCTGTTCAATTTTTATCAGTTTGACAGGCGATAGAGCACGTTTTTCTCGATAAAATGCCGTTTAATTGACGTTCTTACGACCATTAGTTCTCGAGCAATCGTTGCTCAAAGTTTGCGTACCTCTGCATCCGGTCCACACCTTTCTCTACCTGCCACCAGGTGTCGCTTCGGGAACTTTAAACTTGAATATCTCCCAAACTACCCGGTGGATTTTAACAGAACAAACGCCAATCAACATTAAACTTGTAAGTCTGTCCTTTTGATGATTTCAACCCACCATATTCATCCCCTAAGATATTTGACCAATAAATTTTATATATTTTTTGACTCCCCTTTCGTGTTCATTCTCTGTTTGCTCAGTCTAATAACATTTTCGGGCGCGCATCCCCCCAGACAAACACGCCGCGAAATTACACGCTCCGTTAAAAGTGAATTATGAAAATAACCCTTTAGAAAATGCGGCGCGCGTCGCCCGTCGAGCCGCCCCCGGCGCTGTCGACTCGGCGGCGTTTTTTCGTTCGCTTTGCGCGCCACAGTTTGTTTCGTAATTGTTTCCGGCTTAGGTTAGGTTCGATGCGCCCCCCTAATTCTTTATTCATTTCTGCGCTTCCGCCTAATTCCCGTCTGTTTGCTTTCGTGCCCGCAACGCCTCGGCGGATGTCTTGTTTTCCTGTTTTCCGGTTTGCCGCTCGGGGTGTTTGCCAAACGGGTGACCCAATTCCGGCGCGCACTTTACACCTCTACTCCTGATGCTCATCTCGTCTGCGGCCAGTACACTAAACGCTAAAGTAGTAAATACGTTTAGGGCGGTTTTACACCCTGGCGTTCCAATTAAATATGCACACGCTTACCGTAAATAAATAATTTGGACTGTCCTCTTCTAGAAAAAGTTTTTTCCGTGTTTCTAGTCCTAATAGTTCGGCCACTATTTAAGTTTAAAGTTTTTGTTATTTCGAAGTTGCGCTATGGTCCGCCAGGTGGCGATGTGTGAACTTTAAACGCTTATATCTCGAAAACCGTTAATCCGATTCGTTTCGAACAAACAAAAATCGATTACTCATGCAACTCTTAATGACACAAAAAATGTCGCCGGGGTTTAATATTAAGGATTGAATGTTTTCGTTGAACTTTTACATTACCTCTCGGCACCAAGTGGAAAGAAGTCGCAAGAAAGAAGAGGTAAAAATTGTTTGTGTTTACAAAACTTTGTGATCAACCTCCCCCTAGTCTCAGCCCTGCCCCAACGGAGCGGTTGGCGCGCTCGGCTCGTTGTTGCGCAACGCGTGTAGGTCATGGAAAATCCGCAACCTTTTCCTTTCCTTCCGCCTTCCTACCCATTCTTCGAGTTTCTAAGGTCGCGCCGAGACAATAAAACTTGGCAACTATGACCAGGGTGCAGCGAAGGAAATTAAATTAAAAAAGTGTATTCTGGGGTGCTATTTCCAAACGAATTTAAGCTTTTGAAGGGATTGCGAGAGAAGGAGGGGAGTTTTCTGAGAAGAGTCGCGTTTTTTCCGTGCTTCTAGCTCTATTAGTTCTCTCACAATCGTAAATTAAAGTTTCACCCATAAGAATAGCATTGTGCATCCGGTCTGGAGTTTGCAGCATTCACCGCTAGATGGCTTTCAGGAAACTTTAAACGTGAATATCTCCAGAACTAATCGTCCGATTTGTATGGAACAAACGCCAATCACTTTTAAATGACGGAGACTTTACTCTAGATCAATGTAATGTCTTTGATCGTCCTTTAAACTCCTATAAGGTCCTTTATTCTTCCTTAATTGAGAGAAATAAGCTACAATTTGCATTCGTTTGATGTGAAAAATCAGAGACCAAGCGATTCACGACCAAATTAAAGTCAAACGAAGCACCGCCAAGTTAAGGACTGCTAACATCCCTTAAACGATGATCAATGATGCGCATCATTCCGAAACGACGAATTGCCGCCATCGAGGGGCTAAGCGGCGTTCAAAAACTGATGAAAACTGATGAGCGACGATTCGAAACGGCTCAAAGTGCCAAAATGTAAATATCGCCAGAGAGCCACCCTCACCTACCCCAAAGGCAGGACGGAACGCGAGCGTGATGAACACGATGAAGATGATAAACGCGATAAAGAAGACGCGTTCGAGGCGCAAACATGATTACGATAAAAGGCGCCTCGCGGGCGCAAAAATTCGCCACCCCCCCTAACTCGAAACCAACCCTCTCTGGGTGCGCGGGCGGTACGAAGCACCTCATCACTTTGTGCTTAAAAAGGTAGTTTATTTGCATTCGCATGCCGGTCCTTGCGTCGATATTTTTGCAGGTTAAGGGCGGAACCATCCCCCGACCCCTGGAATTGCTAATGTCCGCAAGTAACGGAAAACTTTGCAAACAACTCGAGCGCAAGTTGGAAAAACATCAAATGGAATGGAAGGAATTAAAGTTGGGCAAAGTTACATTTAAAGTCATAACCTGCAAGTTGCGCCGTTTCGGCTAACTGGACCCGGGGTGGTTAGTAATTCAGGGTGGGAACAAATATAGCGATATTTCTGAAGAGTTTGACGTTTTTTTGACGTTTCCACGACCGCTAGTTCTCCGGTAATTCGAGTTTAAAGTTTCAAGTGTAATTCATCTACTCGCCACCAGATGTCATGTCGAGAACTTTAACCGCGAATATCTCGGAAACTACTGGGGCGATTTTAAAGGAACAAACGCCATTTTATTACTGACACATTGAGCGATGACATGCTTAAGTAATTTTACTTAAGTTAAGCCGCTTATATGGCGCAGTAAAACGAACTTCACAACTTTCTCATGGAAGCCGATCTGACACACGTTTAAACAAGTCGGCGAGGTAAAAATTGATGAAGACGCGTTTCTCCGCGTTAATTCCCAAGTGTTCATCCCCCGCGCCCCCGCGCGTACGCGGTGGCGGCGTTCGACGTGCGCCGTTTCGAAGTCGTTCCACCGAGGGTAAAATATTAAACGGCTTTTCATGAAATTGAACGCTTAGGGATGTTACACGCGTGTTTCCGTCCCGCTCGCCCGATCGCCCGCGGCGGCGCCGCCCCCGCCACCGAAAACCACCCCTTTCACTATCAAACCTCCCGGCGCCGGCTTCTCAGCGCCGGAATTACGGCCGTAGTTTTCGGAGGTGGGGCCGGAATCGGGGGCGGTTTTTGGCGGCGGCGCCGTGAAATGAAATTTCTTGTCTTGTCTTGTTAGCAAGGCGTGGAAAAATGAAGTGGATTGCGCGAATCGCCGGAATCGAGTCGAGTCATTCCGTCAATCCATCAATCCTCGTTAGGGGGTTCATTATCGGGCGATTTTTGCCGCCCCCAACGGCGAAAAAATATTTCAGAGGTGCAGAAATCTTTTCTGATCCAATTCTTTATCGATGAGAACTATTTTTTCAAAAAATTTATGAAAAATATTAACGTTAGGGGTGGATTTTAACGGTTGTTTCAAATCGTTAAATTAGGGGATGTTATTTAAAGAAGAATAGCGTTTATTTGACATTTCTAGTCTTATTAGTTCTCCAGTAATCTGGATTTAAAGTTTTATCGGATTTAGCTAGTCACCACCAGATGGCGCTGCGCAGACTTTAGACGCGAATATCTCGAAAACCATTGGTCCGATTTGAAAAAAATAAACGCTAATCAATTCCTCACATTATAGTCCTCCTAAAATAACAACCTGCGAATATACAATCCTAAATAGGGATGGCGATGGGGGTGAGGGTGTTACTATCAGATTTAGCGAGTCTATTTCCGACCGCAAGTCCTTAGCCTCCGATTGAGAAAATCATATTGATTTAGGTCATTCCGCCACAAGCGCCGCCCTATCCGCCCACCCCCGAGCGTGCGGGGCCGGAAAGTTGACCGAATCGATTGTCGCCCCCCGTCCGGCCGTCGACTTGTCGTCCTGATCGATTGCAATATTGCTCGCGGTGCTCACATGTGAACCGCGCGCGTAGGCGGTAGTGGCGGCGGTCGGGACGCCTTGCAGTTTGCACCTCAAACGTCATCGCGCCGCCGCCAACGCGACGCGCGCGGTGACGAGGGTGAGCCCCGCCGCCAAATAGAGCGGTAATTATGTCGCTGCCGGGGACGGAGGACACGTTATTTCAATAATGTCCGGATGCCGGCGGTATTTGCATAAACCACCCCTTGAGGTGGCGTAACATCGGGGGCTGCATATGGAGCGTATGTCGGTGAATTATTCACGCCATCGACCCAAATAATCTTAACCTTTAACATTCTCCAAAGCCTCACCGAATCAGAAATTTTGATAAAATCGGAAATACTGCCCTGTAGATTATTAATCGAAATTTATTGACGGAGAAGTAAAGTATAGATCGTTCTGAATAATTTGGCGTTTTTTTCAAATTGCTACGACCAATAGTTTGGCCACAATTTGAGTTTAAAGTTTGAATGCGAACTTGTGCTACTCGCCACCAGAGCGGCGATGAAACTTTAAACTGCAATAACTCCTAAACTACTGGGCCGATTTGAATAGAATAAACGCCAATCGATTACTAATGCCCGTCATCAATCACATCGAACTGCCTCCGAACAATATAAAAATACGAACCACCCCCGGGCGTGATTTAATTTTACTTTGCTTTACTTCTTACGCTTTTTTCAGCCGCATATTAACATGTTAACCATGGCGAAACTTTTTTCTCGCGGCGAGCCTATCGACCGCCCCACGGCGGGCGTGCACGTGTGCATGCAGGAATCGATAAGGCTCGCTAAGGGGTGCTTTGAGCCGCCCCGAAGGCGAGCTTTGAGAAATTCATACGATTCCGACCGGCTCCGGCCCGAACTGTAACAATATATAAGACGGCCCGGGGGGTGGAAGGGCGCGCGGCGAAGCAAAAACTGGCCGAGCACCGATCGAGGGGGTGGCGCGGCGGACCAAAAGGGGTGAGCGGCGAAGGTAGTCGCGCTGGTCGAAGGTGGACGATAACAATCGCATCGTCGAGCGCGAGGCGCAAAACCGCCACCGACATAATAATCATAATAATGTGCCGCAGGGGGTGGAAATTCAGAAATTGAACGAGGAATTCATTCACGGAGTCAAGTGCCACTGCGGCGGGCGACGTAATGACAAAATAATGTGGCGGGATTTAATCGAAACAATGGGTTAAGTAGAGTTAAGTACAGTTTCCTGGGGGTGAAAGTATGAAGGGGTGAACGACTTAAGTATATATTTCTTTAGGAAACTTCCGTTCCGCAAATATTTTCAGTCATTGTAATAACTTTTTCTTCGTAAAGTGGCTTAAATCACTTGTAACCGTACTTAAGTCACTTGCTGAACCTACTTAAGTCAGATTTTCGAAGAATTTTTTTTCGAAAATATCAGTTCCTTAAATATTTCGATAATTTTCATTAAAAAATTGAGTAAAGTGGTTTAAGTCACTTTTTAACACTACTTAAGTCACTTTCCAAGTATACTTAAGTAACTTGTTACCATATTTCCACACTTTTGTTAGTAGATATCCCTATTTCTATGCGGAACAAGTCATCCGCAATGAGCCCGAATATGTCGAAGTGCGATTTCCGCGTTTCCGGTTTTCCGCGTCGCGCACTTCCGCATATTGGCGGCGATGGCGCGCATCGAGTCGAAAATAAATCGTCCCTTCGGCGGCATATCGACGTCCCGATCGGAAACCGAGACCGAAACCGGACGCGCGTCGCAAATATCCGAATATCCAAATTTACTTTCCGCCCTTTCCGCGCCCCGCGCGCGCCGAGGGACGTCACGTCGACGGGCGGGTCGCAATTTGTCGCGAGTGCCAATCGCCGCCCGCACGTCACGCTATCGAGCGCTCGATCGCCCGAATCGTTCAATTTATTTCTCACCGAGATCATATCCGGATGCGCAATAAATTATCAGATCGTTATCGGCTTAATCGACTGATTTATTGAAATATAAACGATTAAATCGCCATTGTGCGCATCACTCGATTATTCCCCACATGTTTCCGGTCTCCAGGTGTGATATTCACCAACTTCCGGTTTTGAACATTTGCGTGTTCAGCTCCTCTAGCCATAGAAACCTAAAATTCGTTCATTAATCGTCACAAAAGCACGATTACAGCTATTCGGTACCTACTTCCGGTTTTCCGGTTTCGCGTATTTACCTCAATTAAGCACAAAAAACTTAAATTTGTTCATTGCAACATCAATTACACGGGAAACGCATTTCCGCACCTACTTCCGGTGTCTTTGCTCCCCTGAGACTATAAAACTGTAACAAGTATTATTTAAACCCCACCGGTAAAAATTCCCGGGCTCCATCCGCGTGTCCGGTTTTCCGGTTCTGTTTATTTCGCAGTGTTGGCCGCGGACAAATCAAACGAATTGTTTCGTCGTTAATTTCGAATTTCGTCCAATCAATGCGCGCGGAAAACCGTTTAAACTTTTCGTTCAGCCTGCGATTGTCGTTTTTCCGGGGTGGAGGCAAGACGCGGGGGCCAGCCCGTCCGACGCGGCATTCTTCCCCGCCGACATCGACAGCCGAATGACAGAGATATGAAAGTCGCGCCGCGGCGAAATTACGACCCGGGGGCGGTCGGGGGTTTTAATCAAAACGCCATTATTGCGCGGCGCTCGTCGGCGAAATCATTTTGATAAATCAATTCGACGTCGGGCGGGACGCGGCGAAATCTCATCGCGCGGAAAATTGCCGCACAAGTGGAAAACCACCCTCTCTTAAACGCTCCACCCTTATTTAGATTCTTTTTCTAATTTCTTTTGTCAGCTATTTCATTTTTTTTTTGGCGAGGGGGGTGAGTTCGAAGGGGTGGTCCGCGTCACGATCCGTCACTGACCACCTGCGTTGTTTAACATGTTAAGGTGCTTAGCACGTTACCGCGAGTGATGGACAATTCCCACCCCTTTCGGAGGCGAAGCGATCGTGGGTCCGATACGCGGGATGCGTTCGGCGCTAAATAAAGGGGCGAAACAGATAGAAACACGTCGTGCAAGATGGCGGCTCGAGATGTAATACTTCCGGTCTTCAATCTCCGGTTAATTAGAAAATAATCTCCCATCTGGAATCAGCCCTGACCAAGAAAAATCTGTCCGTCCGAGAAAATTGTTAATTATTGTCACGTTTTCCGTTCGCTGGTGCATTTTTCTGACGCGTAATTAGCATATTCGAGTCGGCCGCTGTCGCCCGCACTCGCGCCGTCCGGAAAGCGCGACGAACGTGCCGGAAAATGACCGGAGAAGTTCGGCCGGAGTTTGGCGGGAATTTGTTTCGCGGTTAGTTCAAACTTTGACCGCGCCGCGCCGCTAATTGGCGACTCATTTGAATATTTCCGCTCTTCCGCTCGCGCGCGATTGTCACCGATCATCCGATAACTTTCGGCTGAGCGACGCCGACGTGCCGACAGCGATGAATTGAGGTTAGGAACGCTCACCGAGTTCGGGCCCGCACACCCGCGGGATGATCTCCAATATGGCGGAACATGACGCGTCCTCGAAGCACAGCTGACGCGCCAGGAGGCAGTTGAGGATGCCGATGGCGACCTTGCCGTTCGGATCTGCAACCAAACACACATCACATTATCCTCCTAATAGGTATACGATCGCGGAAAAGCAGCGGGGGTGGAAAATTCCGCGCGAACAATCAGTTCTAATCCCAAATATTTGGCGAGGGGCGTGCGCGTGACGCGCAAGGGGAGCTTTCAATTCTCCGCGCAAATGTTTCCGCGTGTGCGCCCCGAGGCGCCCTCTTCGGCCTTCTTGTCGAAACTCTCGGATAACAAAGCGCCCCGCTCTCGATCGCCGACTTCCGCCCGGGGTATCGGCGAACTTTTAAGAGCGAATTAATAAACTTGCGCCCTTTTGCCATTGTTGATAGAAATACGAACCCTCCCTCCCCACCTCCGGAGATGAAACTTTTCATTTGTCTAAGAAGAAGTTAAATATCAACACGAATTTGCGAAGTATTCAAAACTAAATCCCTCCCCGATAGGTGGCGCTTCTGAAATTCGACCCTTTCCGCAGAAAAACACAATTTCCTCCTAGTCGCCGCCCTAAAACTACCGGAAAACCTTAAAAATACATTGACTAAAGTTCCCGGGCGGGTTTTCTCGGGCGCTTGTTTTCTTCCCCAATAGATGGCGTTCCGCGCGGGGAGTTTTTCCGCTTTTCGGGACTCTCACTGATTAAGTTGAGAAACGTCTCGATGCTAGACGCCACTAAACTCTAATTGGAATCGAAGGCGCCCCGACGGTGGGGCGCGGCGGATTCCGCGCAATTCTCCGACGTTCGTCGAGGATGCGCCGCCGAATTTCACCGCAATTTCCTTGCGGCGCTGCAATTTTCATTTTTCGGTGCAGCCGCACATAAATAACCCCATCCCGAGCGCGCGCGCGGTCGAGCGAGGGCGCGCCGGTCACTACTGGTTACTTCCGGTCACTTCCGGTTATCGAAATCGCTCGTGATTTATCGGAAACAAGGGCGAAACTCGTGGAATAAGTTTGAGCGCGAAGATTTGCCAATATTACGGTACCACAGGTCACTTCCGTGTAGGGAAAATTTTCCTATTTGCCAGAAACTATGTACATGCAAAATACCCATACTTCCGGTCGCTTCCGGTTATGGAAAATCATCTTATTTTTGTCAGAAATATAGCCAATGTAGTTAGTTACTTTTTTGTAAAATCTGGTGCGTAAAATGTTCACTTCCGGTTTACAAAAATGCGAATTTGGTGAAAAAATACTTCCGAGTAGTTTATGAGTCTGGAGGGGGGGGAGTAATTCATTAACGCCGTTTTACAATCTCAGATCTAATCCAGTTAAGAGTCGCGTTGCGAGCAGTCAGCATTCTTCGGCGGGGTTCTCGCTTGAGGTTAGGTGCGCGCAGCGCGATTCGTTGGTTGCCTACCGCGACGCGTTGTCGTGCAAGCAGCGCGCTTTTATTGCGACGTGTTTACGCGCGGCGCGGCGCGGCCGCAAAATCAATGTCGTCGAGCGCGAGGCCCGCGAGGAAATGCGACGCGACGCAAATTCGCGCGGCTGCGGATTCGAGCGAAACCGAGACGCCAATTGGGAATGCAGCCCGCACACTGTCATGTCATGTTGGTCGCGCACATCAGAGCTACTCAACATATCCATCAGATGATTACCCGTACACGTCGTCGACGGCGACGACGTCGTCGAGGGCGAGGACGAGGACGGTATGCCTATATCTTCCACCACGTGCGCGTTTGGTTGCCTATATTATTAAAGCTATATTATCCCGCGTTGTTTGCGGCGGCGGCGGCGGCGGCGGGCGCATCCTCGTAAATATAATGCGATTATTATTTTCCCTGCGGCGGCGCGAGCCGTCAGCGAGGCGAATTTCGTCGCAACCCTCGACTGCCGAGACTCCCGCATGCGTTAACCACGAGTGACATGACAATATTTATCAGCTGCTTAAACGCAAAGATTTTGTAGATATTAAGTACCATGTGATACTTCCGGTTTGGAAAAAGCGTTCGTTTTTATCGGAAATAAACTAAAAATATTAAAGAACGAGCGTGTGGGAAAATCTACGTTTTTATCGCAAACAAACGAAACAGAATTAATAGGACGATCCAGACCAACTTCCGGTCACTTCCGTTTGACGAATATGTTTTGTTTTTGTCAGAAATGAGGTAAAAGTATTAAAAAATGAGTTCGTGGGATGGTTCAACGCGAAATATCCACACTTCCGGTCACTTCCGGTCATGGAAAATTTTCGGTATTTTCAGAAACTAAGAAAATTAGTTTGTAGGAAGATTCATCGCGAAAAATCCACACTTCCGGTCACTTCCGGTTAGAGAAAATGTTCGATTTAATCGGAAACCAGGTAGGAGTATTAAAAAACTTATTTTATAGGGAAATTCAACCCAAAAATATACAATAATATCGTGTCAGTTTTTCTCTGCGCATGCAACCCACATCACATCACACAATGCAAATAAAGTTGCATATCTGAGCACTCGGAAAACCAAGTAAAAATTGCATTATTTATAGCATTGCATGCCTGAGGCGAATAGCCGAGCAACAAAACCTGAATTAAACCCGTAAATATTCGGCCGCCATTATTTCCCGTCGACAGATGGCGCTAGTGACATCGATTCACTGTTTGCCGCCATTCTACTTAAGAAAGTCATGAAACTAAAATAATTAAACGTTCTCCGACTTCCGCCTCGTTCGCTCCGCAGTTTCCGATAAATTTCCCCGCGAATGTCCTCGCGGACAATTCGAAGCACTTGGATCCGGATGATCGCGATAATTGTGCGCTCCGGCGGTCGTTAATGGCGGTTTGCCCGAGTTCGCCCTGTGCGCAAACCGTACGCTAGAGCAGGCGAAAAAATAGTTTTCCGCTTTTCATATTTTCATTATTTTTATGCCGCGCGCTCGTAATCTGGATGTTTAAAGTGCGTGCGCGCTATCGTCGCCGAATCGTCGCGAAAATCGCGCGCGGCGCGGTTTTAACCTCGATGCATGAAATTAAAAAACGCGCCCCCCGACAATAAAAGAAATTTTACGTCCGCCGCCGCCGCCGGGCGCGTTTCCCTTTGAAAGTGGTTTATCGCCGGCGCCTTTATCCGATTCCGAGGTTTAAACAAGGTCGCCGGATAACGAAACGCGGTTATGTCGATAATGTCGGTAATGCAGAGCGCTGTAATCTTAATTTTTAATTCCTTCGCATTTCGAGCGTCTGGCAACGGTTAATATGGCGAATATCAAAATTATTCATCCTCGCCGCGGAACATGTCCCTTAAAAATGCACAGACGGTTGCCGCCCCCGGACCGACTCGAGGGTAAATTGAATTCTCTCCGCTGCGCCAACATTTAAAGCAGTCCGGGGCGAAGTTTTTTCGCTCGCCCGACCGGCCCCGCGAGAAAAAGAAGCGCAGGGAGGGAGAGAGCGAGCGATGGCAAAAAGTGATCCTTCATGTTTTCCCAGCGTCTGAGATGGGGCAGGAATGGTCGAAACGTTCGAATTCCGAACGGCGTCCTGGGAATAATGCTCTTAACTCGGCGCCGTTTTCGATTCTGCATTTCACGTGCGCCGAGATCCCGATGTTGATGAATGCACGCGCGCGCGGATAATCCCGGACGGGACGTCGAGGAGTTAAGAGTTACGGTCCCGACCTTTTCGAGGCTCGCTTGACCCACATAGATGGCGCTGGCGTCGCGCGAGGATCGCACGGATTTAAAATGGCGACGATTCGCGAGTTAATTCGGCGTGGGAAGCGCGCGATTTGTATAAATATTGATGAAGACCGCTCGGAGGCGCGATGGCTATAGCGGCCGGGGGTGGAGGATCATGGAAAATCTCGGGAACTTTAACGTGAAACGTGAAAAATGTGCGCAGAGTTGTCGGAAGATGTGAGATTTATACACAACACGCGAATGGGGCGCGCCCGCAGACTTTTTCGAGTTCTCGAGGGTTCAAAGTTGAATGGGGCGAAGGATATTGTATTCGAAACTATCTGCGAAACTCGTTGGAAGGTAACAAGTTACATATCGTGGAGAAAAAGCGCGAGTTTTGCGGTTAGGAGTTTGAAAACTTTGTGAAGTAAAAGAAATTGTTTGGTTACCACGAGTTTAATGCCGTATTATATGAGAACGATTAGGGATAAGTAAATAATTTATATATCGTTTTGGAGAGGATTTAATATACTCTTATGTGACCAAATTTTGCTAAGAAATTATTAAAAATGTAAAAGTTATTAATGGCCAAAAAGTTTTGTAAAGTTGGTCATTTTGTGGTAAGGCATCTTTGGACTCTCATAACTTCTAAACTAATTGATCAAATTTTAATATTCAAGTGTCATTTTAAAGGGTAAGTAAGGTGTTAATCACAGCATAGTTTTTGTATAGATTGCAGTAAAATTAAAAAAGTAATTAAGATATTTATAGACGAAAATAGTTTTGTAATGAAGGCCAGTTTTTATTAGCAGGACTTTGATAGACCATAAGTTATAAACTAATTAATCAAAGTCAACTATTTAAACGTTATATTAACAATAACTTATTAATCTATGCCGTGATATAATTTTATAAAGATCGCCATAAAGTTACAAAAGTTACAGAAGATATTAGAGACTGAAATTATTTTGCTAAGTCGATTAGTATTTCTTTGTCGAAGTTGCCAAGCTGGTAACTCATAAACTAATTATCAAAATTTCTATATTTTAATATCCAATTATAAACAATTTAATTTAATATATTACGTAATATTTTTGTTACTTTCAGAATGAAATTACTGCATTTGGGAATAAAACAAAAATCGCTACCCAGAGAACCGTACCATTTTATATACTCGACTTTAAAGCCTCATAACTCAAAGACTATTCAACCTATCTTAAAAACATAAAAAACATTGGAAAGGCAATTTAATTTAATATTTTATCGAAAAATTTCATCGAAAACAAAATAAAAATGTTGCCGTAATAAAATATAACCTAAACTTTCACGCAACTTATCTACAAAATATTGATTTAACATATACAGAAATATATTTTATATGCTCCGAAATAAGTTAATTAACAAAATTTAAATTATCTCCGTATAAATTCGTCGTAGTTCCAAAAACTCGGTCGTTCGCAACTTCGAGCGCGCGAATCTCGTGCGCGAGGCGTAAAAACAACATTTGCGAATCGCGAGCATGGTAATTATTGCGCGGCGAATTATTCATGTGCGTTTTTGCGCGCGCGGAGGCGGCGGGCTTTGAGATTCAAATGGCGCCGCTGAGCGCGAGATAAGTGGAAATTTATCGCATATATTTGACGCCGGCCGGAGCGCTCAAAAAGCGGCGCGGAAAATTCTGTTGTTTCGCCGCCGCGAAAAGTGTGCGAACGCGCGCGGCCGAGTGAATCTGGAAGTTAAATACCCGCGGGTCGCATAAACTTTCCGTCATCCGAGATGCTGACTCCGCGCTGATTTTCAAATTTGAATTTATTCCGAATTCTTCGCGGAGCTAATTGCGCAACGCGAGTCGAGCGTGCCCGGCGCATCCGCTGAATGCCAGGCGCGGTCGCGCGCCGCCATAATAGAAAAACTCGAGCGTTCGGTTCGCGTCGGTCGTTCGGCAGCCCGATGTGCAAAGGCCAGAGGTCGTCGATGTTTAATTAGTTTGATGCGAATTCGCGCGCGATGTTGTCGCCACAATGCGCGAGAGTTTAATTGCTCGCGGCGGACATCTTGAGCGCCGCCGACATCTTGAACTCCGCGCAAATCCGCCGAAAGCTGCGGATGCTGGCGAGGCGAAAATCTAGGACGCTCTAGGTTAAACTCGCGGAACGTTGCCCGGGCGTTGTGCGAACTAACAACACGAGCAGCCTGTTTAAACATCCATCAAAACGAAACACCGAACGCGAAGTAAACAATGTGGGATTAAGTGCGCAAAGTTTTAATTTATTGTTAATCTTTTATTTACACCTGGAGGTGGATTAAAGCTGCAACGCGCGCGGCACTACTTCGTGTGGAAATTTTCGCGCGTTTTCCACGATTTACACTTTCAAAACTTAAAAAAGTGATGAAAATTTGTGTGGTGTTTGTTGATGAGTGAATTTTGCAGGGTCGTAACTTTTGAACTTTTTAACTAATGTTAACAGTTTTTTTACTGAAATGTACACAATTCAGTCGGTAATCTATGCCATGAATTTAGTGAAGTTCTATTAAAAAATGGCGGAGATATTTATAAAAATGTGAAGGGGAACATTGACAAAAAAGTCGAGGAAATTTTCCTACCAGTACTTTGCTTGTCTCTAACTTTGTAACTAATCATCCGAATTAATTATTTGTCTCAGTGATTTATAGAACATTTAATTCTGTATAAACCGCTGATTTTTTGTTAAAGTTGATATAAAAATGGCGGCGGTACATACATTTTTATGCAGAGAAACTTTATCATTCGGAGCAATATTTTTCAAACTATCAACTTCTAACAATCGTAACTCATGAACTTTTAAAACTACAAAGTTTACATATATTTCATTTGATACAGGATTTAATTTTGTGTAATGTCTATAAGTTTCATCTTAATATCTTAGAAAACGCACCCGTAATCAAAATTAATCTAAACACAACCAATCCAAAGCAATCACAATAACTTTTTTATTGTAACTTTGAACATTAACAACTTTTAAACAAACAAACACAGGAACGTCATCTTCTCGCCATTTTCAAGAGAGTTTAATTCCGTATCGTCCGTATAAATTTTGCCCCCACCTGCCGGAAGCCACCACCGTAATTAAAATTAATCTAAACCAAATCAATCCAAAGCAATCAAACTAACTTTTTTATCGTGACTTTAAACATTAATAATGTTTAAACAAATTAACATAGAAACCTCATCTTCTCGCCATTTTCAAGATGGTTTAATTCCGCGCCGACCTTATAAAATTTGCACATATTGGTCTAAAAACACCCCCGTAATTAAAATTAATCCGCACAAAATCAATCCAAACCGACCAAACTAACCTTTTTCTTGTGACTTTAAACATTAACAACTTTTAAACAAGTTCTCGCCTTCACGCCATTTTCAAGAGAATTTAATTCCGTGCCTCCCCTATAAATTTCGCCTCCATCCGCCGCAAACCACACCCGTAATTAAAATTAATCTAAACAAAAACAAAAACAAGTCGAAATTTCCGAGCTCTCAATTACGATTGAGATCTCAATTTCGCGGCGTAACCTCAAAATCCTAACCTCGAACGAGTCGCAGCCGCCCGCCCCCGCCGCCGCCGCCGCCGCCCGCACGCCCGTCTCCAGTCGCCGGCGGCGCTTCGGCGTTTAATTCGCGGCGCGCGTTTCGGATTTCATCATTTTCTCGTGAAAATTAATACCCCAATTCAATTACGCCCTCTAATCTGCACTTTGCGCGTCGCGCCCGTCGTCTCTCGTCGCGCCGCCGATGGCTTTTTGTAAACGAATCGCGTAAATCGCGAGGCCGACCGCGTCTATCGGCCGAAATCGAAGTTGGGCGGTTTTATTTCGCGCCGGCCGCAAATCGACTCGAGAGGGTATTATTAACCGGCCGGAACGGGGCGTAATTCACCTCGAGGGTAGCCGCGCCGTCGGGAGCGGCGAGGCGGCGCTTAAATTTTCATCCCTCGGGCGATAAACAACGCCGCGCGGCCGGCCAGAGTCATCTGGTCGGAGATGGATGCACGTCAATGATATTTATCGCCGACTGACGCCATCTATCGACGAGTAGACGACTGACTAACACAAGCTTAATAGTGGCTTATGAGACTAGTGCGCGAAGCGGCACTTTTCTCAGCGCTCGCTGTGAAAAAAAGTCGGCTGTTTTACGTACTGCTTGCAGTGAAAAAAAGTGAAAAAAAAGACTAGTAAAAAAACGTATTTTCAGAAAAAGCGTTTCCGGCTTTTATGAATTATGGGCATTGAGATTGCGCGGCCACGTCGCATGTTCCATTGAGAAGTGGAGGTTTTCCGGGCCGGGAAAGCTTCGAGCTTTCCGTGATCGCGAAAGCACGACGCAATATAGTAATCGCACGAGTTGTACATTTGCGACCCTCCTATACAAGTGCCCGGGTGGGCAGGGGAGGCGCCTCCCTCGCGGGGCGCGGGGGACGGCGAGGCAAGGCAAATGTCGCCCCCGCGAGTTTCTTGTAAATATTTCCCGGGCTCGCCGAGGAGCGCGTATCGCGCTCGATCTCTCGGCTTTAATGGAAGGTTGGACCGCGGTGGGCAATGGGCAATGGGCGGCCACGTGACCGCCGCCCACGGCACGCGACGCGAAAAACGAGCGCTATGTGCGCAACGCACGACATTTTTCTTCATTGTCGCGGCGAGCTTTCCCGGCACGCCTCGCGCGCCCGTCCGGCGAAAATCGTCGATTAGGGGTCGGGCGGTAAGGGTTGATCTAATTAACGAGCGTGTGCGCGCGCCGGTTCGCCTTCATTAAAATTTTCCGTCCGAGGATGTTCTCGACGATTGCCCCCCGCCGCCATTTTGCGCCGAACCGGAAGTCGATTTTTCAAACGTTCGAACCGTGTCTCCGCTCCGAACGAAGTCGGAGGGACTTCCCTTATTAAAAACTCGCCGACAAATTGCTCCGCGGGCGAGATTTCGCTTCTTCCGGTTTTCGGGTTTCCCGCAAAAAAAATTAATCAATGGCGCGTCGAGCGATTTTCCGGCGAAAACTTGCCCATTGCCTGGGCAAACCCCGAAAGCTCGGCGAAGCTCGTCAAGCTTCTAATCTTAATGTCTCATAATTTCATACCATTAACCAGTGTCGTTATTTAAGTTGAATTAAAAGTGCGTGCGCAAAAGACGGCGGTCGCGGGCGGAAAACCTGAAGGGTCTGAGGTCGCCCGCGCGAAGCGGGGGGCGTGCGGGAATGTCGGTGCGGCGCGGCGAGCGCGGCCGCACGCACGCCTCGAAGGTGGTCACGCGAATTTTCCGAGCCCCGCCGAACCCTCCGACCACCCTCCGCCGCCGCCAAGCATTAACTGTATTTCATTGTTTAGGCTCCTCCGCCATCACCGCAAGCTCCGAACTTCTGCGCGCGGCGCTAATATATGATCAAATGCTTAGTTTTCATTAGGCCCACGGACGTTTCCGGGGGCCGCGGGGGTGGTTTTCCGGTCCGTCCAATTATCCCTTCAAAATATTAAATTTTCATGACAATTTACAACCGAAAATTTTCGGCGCAAAATATTTTGGGGGTGGAAGGGTGAAAATCCTTGGATGCAGTTTCAAAAAAAAATTTGTTTTTCTCGCAAACATGTAAGAATTCATTGGAGGCGGCAATTCTTTTTAGAGGCGGTTTTTAAGGGTCGGCTCTCAAGTCGTAAAAACGCGTCGACATTTTACTGCCCCGCTTCGAGTTACACTCGCGGCGCGCTTCCGGCGTTTTGCATATTTCGGGCGGCGCGTAAGACGGAAGACCGGAACCGGGCCGGAATGACTGAGAGCCACCCCTTTACTTAGTTGGCGCCCGTCGAGCGGCGATTAATAATTAACCGGTTAATAACCGCCCGACGCTGCAGCGGACGCTTCGAATTCGTCGAGCGCCGGAAGTTCGCCTCGGAGCGACCCTTTCGAGCGCGGCGGCAAAACACCTCGACGCATGAAAAACCTCATTTTTTAATTCAATTCTAAGCGAATTCGCGCGCTCCGGTTTTCCGGGTCGCGGAGACACGTCCGGCCGCGCTTGTCTAGGACGTTTATGATATTGACAATCGAATTATCTATTCCTCTCTAATGCGTTCGCTCGTTATGCGCGCCATATTCGTCGGGAGGGCGGAAGGGCGGAAATCTCTGAGAGATTGCGATCGCCGCTGCAAACGAGCAGGGAAAAACAAACAGGCGGATGATTTGATTTCATCGACGTGCGGCGCCGAACCGACGACGGCGACGCGGCCGGAATGCGAAATGCGCGTCGGGCTCGGCGCGCGCGCGCGACCGGAAAACGCATTAAAGACGGATAAAAAATAAAACGCTTCGATCGGAAGCGAGGGGCGGCGGAGACGGCGCGCCGCGCAAAAGAGTTAAGCGCGCCGAGCAAACATCGATAAGGATGAGAGAAGGCAAAATCTTTAGGGCAAACACGCTTCTCCCGTTTCCATTGTGTGCATAGCGTGGAGGCGCCGGGCATTTTGTAAATGTTTATAGAAAATGTTATAAAATTCGCTGCAAACGCCGAGAACACGTTCGAAACCAATGAAAAACTATTAAAAACAAAAATTTAAACGATTTTTCGAAGGAATATTTTAAATTCCCGGCGCCTCCACTACCGCACAATTTATAAATGTTTATGTGGAATGTTTTAAAATTTACAGAAAACGCCGACATGTTCGAAACTAATGAAAAATGTTGTTAAAAACAAAATTACCACATTTTTTCAATTTTTTTCCGCGCGAAAAATCGAAATGCCCGGCGCCTCCACTTCGCACAACAGTGCGGCGATAACGTGCCGAAAAACGCTTGATATATATACCCAACCGCGGCGCTGCGGACCGCTCGGTCGGCAGGGATGATATCAGGAGCGGGGGATTGGCATCGAGACACCGGATCCGCGCGTCGGCGTGTCGGCGTAAAATATTTACATCCAGTTTTCCACAAATAGCATCGCCTGACAGCGCCGGAGCCCTCCGTAGCCGCCGCCGCTCCAACCTCAAAAGTCGAAAATCGAAGCGCCGGTTATAAATAATGCGGCCGCTTTAATCGATACCGCTAACAATAAGCGTAGGCCGCCAAACGTGCACGCGCCGCGGTGCAACGCTGGTCGCCTACATTAAACGCAAATCTAATCTATTATATTTCGCTGCGCATTTGGCTGCCTACATTAAAACAAACCATATACTAGAGTTTGAAACTGAAGCGCGCGTCCGTGCGAATTGAACTCAATTAAACAATTATAACAATTGCATCGCATTAAATAAATACGAGAGATTAGTAACTTTATCGCCCGGAGGCGGCCGCGGCGCCGGATTTTCCGGTTATCCGGTTTGACGTTTTCCAGGAATTCGGGTCGAAACCGCTCGTGACACATGGCGAACTGCTCGAATGCGTTCGCTATGTTAGTTTACTTTTTCATGCGCGTTTATCGCTTCCGCTTTCCGGTTTTCCGGTTTTGCACGCGTTAGTCGTGATGGACAAATACGCCGTCCGCAAAAAAAAAATATCGGGAAGTCAAATATTCGAATCTATACCGCATCGTGTATCTAATACAGGGTGTGAAAAAACATTTTCTCGAAACACCCTGTATGAATTGCTTAGAAAAGCGCGAAACGAACAGATTCGCTGTTTTCCGGTCGCCGATATTTTTAGGATCTTTCGACTTCGCGGGACACCCTGTATACGAACGGACCGAATGCACGTTGCGAAATAACGAGGACAATTATACTTCATGAATATGCATTTTTTTGCGGCCGCTATGACTCGCTCTATTTACCCCCGCCTCCCCTCCGAGCGTTTCGTTTCTCGCGCGCGCGTATGCAAAGCGGCGGGGGCGGTCATCGATTATTGGGTTGCGAATCACGACCGGCGGCGGCCGCCTAACTCGCTAACTCGCTTAGGAAACGGCGCGTTTTTTTAATTGCCGCCCGCGCGTCAAACGCCTTCGAATTGAATTAAACCGCGGCGAAGGGCTGGGCGCTAATGCGGTGCGCGCCGCCCCCAGGTGGCGCGAGGAGCGCCCGCAACGATTCGCGGTGCCCCGCATTCATCGACACGTCGGACGGAGGAAATTACAAAGTATAATTATTGCATTTGCATCCGGGGCGCGTCGGGCGATGCAAAAACTTCGGAAATTTTCCGCGGCCGCGTGTCGGCGGGCAAACATAAACAACGATAAACAAAGATAAACAAATGAATAAATTACGCGCGGGTCGTTTTCGGGTTGGTGTTTATTAGAAAGGCGTTGCGGCCGAAATTTATGGCACCCGGCGCTCGGAAGCGAGCGCGCGGCTGCATCGGGGCCTTAAAATTTTGAACTGACAACGAGTGGCGATTGTTGTTGTTGAATTTCGCAGCTTTTGACGCAATTTCGGCGATAAAATCGTTCGTTATTATATTTCGGCCGAAGCTGCTGAAAATTAAAATTTATCTATAATTAACGTAATATATCACAATGCATCCGCCATTCAATTTTGCTCGCTTTGATATATACTTTCCGACGATGGGGAATAATGTGCGTCGAGTTCGTTATTTTGGGATTTATCAATCAATTAAAATCGGCGTTTTATCTAAAAATTATATTTTTCGTTCTTTGTCTAGGAAATAAAATACGAAATTTAACGTGCTGTAACTTCCACAAAAATGGGAGGATTTGTTTAATTCAAAATGTATTTCGTAGGTAATTTAATTATCTATTAGAGGCAATAATATGAAATTTTTTATACAATACTTTCAATGTTATAAATAAAAAACTAAACGATTACCAAATTTAGAAATTCGCTATGGTACAAAAGATGATGTAATTTTAACCGCTTGTAACTTCTATAAAATTTGAGTTAATTTAATTATTTAAATTTCAGCAGATGGATAATCTAATTAGATAGTAAGGAGTCGAATTTCGAGTTAATTGGTGGAATATTGCAATATTTATAAGCAAAAAACAAAACAATTGCATAACTTTCTGGTTTATGTTAGTAAAAATTAAAAGTGTAAATTTAACACCCAGTATCTTATGGAATATTTTAAATATTTTCAAAATTCAAAATTCCCATAGTAGACAATCTAATTACTAATTACAAAAATTACTTTTGAGTTATTTGATATGATAGACAAAAAGTTACAAATGAAAATGTAAAAAATTTAATTTTCAGGTAGTAAAATTTGATGTGCGACTTTAACACTTTGTAACATTCTCAAATCATAGGATATTTGAAAAGTTCAAAAAGTATATTATAGACAATTTAATTATGTATAAGTTTGTGGCATTTCGTATAATTTTATCAACTACAACGCAAATTACAATAAAAAAAACCGAACAATTCTTTGCAGATAAAGTAAGCAGATAAAAATGGAAGAAAAAAAGCGAATGCGCCGGGCATGTAAGTGGATAACATACAAGGCCGTCCGAAGAAAAAATTGTAGGCAAAAAATAAAGTAGAACGTGTCACGTAAAACAAGACAAATAGAAGATGGTCTGACCGAGCGGAAAACGGAAAATCCCGCGATAAATAATGAAAAGGAGAAATTTCAAAACAAAAACAACAAAAAACACCCCCGCAACAAATACAACAAATAATCCCAAACGCATTATCTTCCACCATGTGATTTGTTTAAATTATATCTAATTCCAAAGTTTCCCCAAGATTTCCCAACTTTTTTCCGCAGCTCCAATCGGCGCGCGAATTTTTCGCTCTCTTCGCGGCGATAATTATATTAAACCTGTTCGCGCAACCGATTGTACTCTTTCGCGCGCTCCGTTCGCTTCCACTCCACTCGGCGGCGGCGGCGGTGGCGAAGTGGTGAAGTGGCAATGGCGAAGGCGCCGGTGGCGAAAAAATCAATAGCTCGACGGCGGGCGCCGCGCTCGCCGCCGGGCGAACCTGTGCACGTGAGAATGTGCGCGCAAATTAATGAGGAATTATAATTAGCGGCGCTTTCGCGCCGAGCGCCACACGTGCGGCGGCGCCCGATGTTCGACCGGTTCGCCGCGCGAAAATACAATTTTAGACAAAGTGCACGATCGCCCCGAGTTCGGCATACAATGTGTCCCAAGAATCCTAAAAATACCCGAAAAATCAAATTCTCTAACTCCTATCCGAACACCCAGTATAATTATGCAACACTCCCTCTGTACATTCCTAGAAATGCTTATTTGACTTATACTTAAGATATGAATAATTGTACAACTTGTTTGGCAAGTTTCAAGAACGCCCTGTATAAAATTCCGAAGGAAAAATTTTCGATTTCGAGTCGTAACCGATTCGCCGGTTTAGAAATTAGCACGAGTAATTTGCATATTTTAAGCTTCGAGCGTCTTTCGAGTGCACTCCTGTGCTTCTGCACTTTCGTCCTGCAGGAATCTCGGCAGGGGGTGCGGGGAGCTATTGCAATAATTACGACTTCGGCGAGCTTTTGTGTCCTTGCCGCCGCCGCCGCCGCTCGTTGACCCGTTTCGGGCGTGGAGGATGTTCGGAGGCGGCGCGGAAGTGGCAGGAGTACGGAGCAAAAAAAGCGCGGGAATCGCACCCCGAATTTCTAACTAATATGCAGCCGAGCGCAATTCGCAAACAAATTAATCCGCCGAATTAGGTTAGGAGGACCGGAGCGAGGTTAAGTGTGCTTAAGACGAAGCGGAAAGAGGTTAAGTAAAGTTCCGGTTTATATTATTGACAAGTTACGCCAACTCCCAAGTTGTTCCCGATGAGTTTCCGACGATTCTAGTTAGCCGTGTGTTAGCCGGAATTTGCTAGTTTTTCCCGGAATTTGCGCGGCGAATTTGATTAGCTGATCATCTAGCTTCACGCCACGCGACGCCGCCGGAGCGAATGACACCCTCGCGGACGCGCCGAATTACTCGGAGTAATTACGTGATTAATTGACGAGCGTTTTTCGTCGCTCGAGAAAGCTGCTCCGCATTCATCTGCCGCGAGACGCGCGCGGAAATAATCGAAACAAAACCGAGTGCAGCGGATGACGTCCTGAATCTGGGACGTGCACAGATAAGGGCCGGAAGTCGGAATGAAAAGTTGCAGCTTCTAGCGCGCGGCGGAAAACTTAAAAGACTCGGGAAAAACGCTCGAGGCGTCGGAAAATTTTCGTCGTTATTATGAAAGGACGCGCGCATGCGTTCGCAGATTGAAAAACTTTGATTTAGTTACTGCTTAGTTTTTAAAGTTTACGCGGCGACGTTTTAACGGATTAACATTATTACGCAACTTTTGCAGGCGAGATGGTTTGCGCTATGGCTTATGCCTTCGTAATTAGGATAATTACGAGATTTTTACAAAGACGTTGGGTTTATGTCCAGGATAACATGCTAATCGTATTTTAACACCTTGTAACTTTTGCAATATGTGAGATATTTTTATAGTTTAAAATTCATGTTATGGCGGGTTAATTCTACACTTAGTTGCACAGTTTTATTATATTTTATAAGTAATATCGAAAGTTATTAACAATAATGTAAACAATTCAAGAATTAGTTGTGGTTAAAATTGAATGTTGTATTTAACACCCTGTAACTTCTATAATTTTCGATGTATTTTAAAAATTCAAAATGAATATTATAGACAATTTAAGTCTGAAGAAGTGTGTTTAATTTCAAGTTAATTAGTTATATGATTCGAAAGTTAGAAACAAAAATCTAATCAATTGCAACGTTATTAAGTTTGTTTGGGTATAAAGTTTGGGAGTAAATTAAACACGCTGTAACTTGTATAATTTTCGACGTATTTTAAAAATTCAAAATGACTATTATAGCCAATTTAAGTCTGAAGAAGTGTGTTTAATTTCAAGTTAATTAGTTATACGATTCGAAAGTTAGAAACAAAAATCTAATCATCTGCAACATTATTAAGTTTGTTTGGGTATAGGGTTTGGAAGTAAATTAAACCCTCTGTAACATCTACAAACTTGCGCGTATTTTAGAAGTCTAAACTCTAGTTTATAAACAATTTAATTCTTCAGCATGTGGACAAATCTCACGTAAATGCATAAATTATATCAGAAGTTATAAACCGGAAACTAAACAATTTCAAAGTTACAAAATAAAAACTGTACACCAACTTTAACACCCTGTAACTACTACAAAATGTGCAATATTTAAAAAATTCAAAAAGCATTGCATAGACACTTTAATTTTGTATATTACTGCCATATTTCAAGTTACTTCGTTAAATATTATAAAAGTTATAAACTAATTACGAAACACCTACAAATTGTGATTTAAAAAGTGCAAACATTTTTAATACCCTGTATGTCGGAAAGAACAAAATCTAAGAAAAAAAATGAGAAGCGGGAATTGGTAGAATTTAATTTTCTATCCGCCTGTGAAATTTTGATGCGTTCCGCGTAAAAGCGAGAAAGTTACAAACAATAACCCACCATCCCCGCGAAACTTTTAATTAAACCCAATCGAAACGAATGCGCGCGGCTTAATTATTTTTATGTTAACACCGGTCGGCAGGTTATTGAATAGACGCTTAATGCGCGCCGCCGAATTTATCATGTGCCGCGCATTGTGCGCTAATGACGCGCCGCGCGGCGGCGGCGGCACGCGACGCGCGATGCGGAGGCACCGGGCACGCCGCGACGACGAATTAATATCGTAATTAATGCGTGCATTGTTTTAAAATGATAAATTATGCACGAGACGTTTGCGGGAGCGCGCGCGCGCGTTTAATAATATTAACGACGCCAATCGGCGCCATCAGCAACGTTAACCGACGCGACGCGATCGGTAGTTTTCCGCGGGAAAGCCGCACAGAGCGCGATGGCGATTTTTCCAGCGCGGACATTTCAAAACGCGCCGTAACGTTCCAATAATGCGCGCGGCACGCTCGTGAAAAATAAATTAAGCGGCGCTCAAAGATGTAAGGGACGGTCGTAAGGGTTGCGAGGGATGAAGAGCGTCGAGTGGAGAATAATGCGCCCTGCTGTCGAGACGTGCTCGGCATCCGCATTTCGCTTTTTCACTTTTATGTGTTTAGTTTAAAACTAGCGCGTTTCCACCCCGTTAATCTTCAAAGTAAACATTTTATGTTTCATAGTCGGAACGACCGAGGCGATGGCAAAAAATCGGACGCAATTAACTTATTCGGCTAACTTCCGGTTGGTTTTAGAGCTCTGCGAAGACAGGAAGTCGAGTGGATTAAAGTCGCGCCGAAGGAGGAGCGAGGATTTAACCCTCGAAGCGGACGTGGAAGCGCGATAATAAAATAATAAAATGATGATTAATGAAGGCTCGACTTGATGTTTGCTTTCCGGTTTCGGTCGTCGCGGTTCTTAGCGCGAGCTTTTATAACGCGGCATCGATCCGGCCCGCCAAACCGACGAATCGACGCCGCACAAAAGCGGGCGAAAAATTGATAATCGAAAGTCAACTTTGCGTCGCATAATGAACGCCGACGGCTGCCCGTCAATCGATAAATATTAATTAGGAATAACAATTAATCATTAATTTTACGCGCGACGGTACAATGGAATTTAATTTTGAACAAATTAAAATACCTTTGATTATGAAAATGTTTCGGGTCATTTAAGTGCCTCTAGTGACTGAACCAATTGAGATAATTTAAAGCCGTAAAGTAAGTTGGGTAGAAAATTTAATCATCTATTAGGTTGACAAGTTTGAATCTATTTTATAAAATAGTTTAAAAGTTATTATTAGAAATGTCAAAAATTGCAGGATTGCGGATTTTTTAGTGAGGGAAATTTGTTACAACTTTAACACCCTGTAACTTTTGAATGATTAATTATTCTGCAAGAGTTTGGAAACTGGTTGATTAACTATTTAATTTTTTATCATTTTGTTTTCAGAATGTATAATTTGCGTCATTGCTTAAAAAGTTATTAATAAAATAGTAAACAATTGCGTTTTTCTGTAAAAATGTTTATGTAACTTTAACACCCTGTAACTTCTAAATTACATAATATTTTTCAGACCCATAAGAACCGGTTATTGGACAAGTTAATTCTTTAGCAAATGGATTTTGGGTTTTGTAAATCTAATAATTGTTTAAAAAGTTATTAATGAAATAGTATACAATTATACCTCACGCTTTTTCGCCTTTTTTTTGCAAATTGAACACCCTGTAACTTCTAGAATAATAAAACTAACTGAAATGTTTAAAAACTAAACGTTAGATAATTTAATTGTTTATATGCGGGTGTTTCGTTAATAAACTTGGAATAAATATATAAATAGTTATTAACAAATTACTCAACTGATTCAATTCACTTTTAGTTAAAATGTTTATACAACTTCAATACCCTGTATCTTCCAAATCAAAAGCAGTACAATAACAACGAAAGCATCAGTAGAAAGACGATTTAATCCCCTATAAATGTTGTAAGTTTGAAATACATACAACTTGTATTTGAAAAGTTATCTACAAAGAAACCAAAACAAATTTTCTTTTAAGCCGTGAAATGATTTTCAGCCGAATTAAAAGTGTAAACAAGATCGTAAATCATCCTCTAGCGGATGTATTGTTGCTAGATGCACTTTGTCGTGCCAACAATTACTTTTCCGGGATGATGTATACCGGAAGTGTTCACGAATAGAAGTCATTGTGCAAATGGCGTTCGTTTTTTCGTCCGCATAGAATTCCGAAGATAGAACGCGAGCGAGAATTTGAACAAATTCCGTTTTACTCATTTTTCGGCGCTAATAGCAATCGTGCCCTATATCCCGCCGCCGAGAACGGGGGCGACGTTATTACACGGCTGCGCTCGCCGCGACAGCGTCGCGTCTTCCGCGCCGCGAACGGCGCACGTCCGAGATCTCTTTACAATTTTATTGCGCTCGCCGTCGCGCGAAAGGCGTCGAGCGGGGGCGGCAAAAAGTCGGAATTAAAATGAGGACGGCGCAGAGGAGATAGTGCGGCGCGCATAGCCGAGCGGCGCGATGCGACCGACCGCTTTAGCGTTTGCGACGCCCGGCGCCTTCGCCGGCGACTGCCCGGCGCGCGCGTAACGCGAAACGCAAGCTGGAGAGACCACTTAAAGACCGCACGGATAATTATCTCACGTTCGGCGGAATACGTTTCGAGTTTTTCCGGGAAATTTTCGATCTTTCCGTCGTTTTAAATCCGAAAAAAAATTTTGTGCAGCGGGCGTGTAATAACGGAAAACCGGCAAACCGAAAGTAGTGGTACTTTAAAAGCAATGAACCCCGGACGAGGGTAACATATGCTTGTAACTTATCCCGAGGGTTGTTTCAGCATGCAGACATGAGAAAAATGAGAGGACATCAAAAAATGTTTGCGGGAACGTCGCGGAGAACATCGGGAAAATCGCGAGGATGACGAAACGATGACGTTTTCGGAAAATTTTCCACGAAAATTTACTAAAACATGAATTCGGGTACCTTTCGGCGGGATGACAGTGTTAGCAGCTGGCGCTTGTGTGACAACCTCGACGAGAACGTCCTCGCCGCCGGCGGGCGGCTGGGGCGGCGGATAGTCGAGGTCGCAGCACTCGCGCTCGGGAAACTCGCTGCCGACGGCCGCGCCGACGAGCGCGACGACGAGCAGCCCTAGAAGCCGCCAACGCACCGCCACCCGGCACATACCATCGACGGCGGCGGCGTCCACCGCCCGCCAGAGACGCCTCGCGCACCTTCACACCGGCACCGCACCGCTCACATCCTCATACCCACTGCACGCACTGAACACAATAATTTCGTCGATTTTCGGCCGCCTCCCGAAAAAAATTTCCGCAAAAATCTTCCGAGACGCAAAAATCGTGCGAATTAATGGGCGAATGTCAAGCATCCAAGTGTCACTTCATGAACACTATTTAACGGCGATATCTCTCGATAATTACGGCGTGATTAATCGATTTGATTAACTGGTTAAGAACGAATATTTAAATTCGCCGAGGACGAAGTGCGCGCGGGGCGGCGAGAGGACCGGCGCGCGGCGACCTGCTGAGGCTGAGGCCGGCGTGCGGCGAATGGCAGCGTCTCGGCGGCGGCCTCGGCGGCGGCAACGGCGACCCGCCACGAGGTCGGCGTGCGCGATCCTACCCCCACCAGCCGCCCGCTCCGCGCCTCGAACGTACGATTTTTAACGAAACGATCCGCGCTAATTAATCGTCCTCACAAGGTCAAACCGCTTACCAAATAAAGTTAAATTTTTCGCAGTTCAAGAAAAATTCCCGGCGCCTCCGCATAATATAACTAAGGTTAATCCGGAGGTCGTTTGAAGGACGAGCGACAATATCATCGGACGCTTCGTAAAATAATTTCCGTATTGTGTTTTTCGGCGCGGGTGTAGGTACGCCCGGCGCCTCCACACAATGCTCTCCATTCATACATTTTCCCGCCGCCGACGTAGGTAGAGTTCGCCGAAGAGCATCGCGTCGCGATTTAATATTAATGGAATAGCACTGTCGGCATAATTGGCCGTTATAATGACGTTAATGGCGTTATCGAAGCGGCGACGCCGACCGAGTGCGTTCGTCCTATTTGTGCATCCTGCGCGGGCGGAGTGCTGGGGCGGCGTGCATTTTTAATCGCCGCATCGAAAGTCGAAACACAAATATTAATTTAATTTGGACAGTCGCACTTGACGTGTGACGTCGCGTTTAAATATTCACGGGCGGCGGCGGCGACGGCGGCGAGGAAAGTCGCGGGAAATTCGCGAATGTGTTTTCGATCGGGAGCGCTTTAATTCGCCGCGCGATGCGCCGAGTGGAAAACCGTGCCGATGAATGAGGAAATGCGAATCGTGTGTTTCCACTTCGGCGTTTTTTTTTCCGTTTTCCGTTTTCTGCGTTTTCGCTCTGCATTCCCTTGTTTGACGTTTCGCTTCCTACTTTCACGCGCCTTTACCTCCGGCCCTTGTTTTTATTTTGAGCCAATTGGTGTGCCTGCCACCTAATCATGATCAAACGCGGCGCACAAAGGATGCAATCCAAAGGAAAATTACAATTTTCATTTTCAAAAACGTATACGAATGACAGTTGCCTCCAAATTTGTCAATCTTACAAAGAAAACGGAAAAATTGTTTCTAATACTTTGTAATCTCGTTGTTTCCACGACCGACGGCTGTTTTCCGGTTTATATTTTTTTCATAACTTCGACGATATTAAATTTTCGCTTCCTGTCATAAAGTACACCAACTTCCCACTTTTATTTGGCGAATTTGGACAAAATCAGTCGAACTTTCGAACTCCAGTATTTTGGTGTCTTTTAAACTATATTAATAATATCTGACGTAAAATAATTAAAACAGCATTCTTAACCGAAAAAATGGTACTTCCGGTTTCCCGGATAGCTACCCCATGGTGAAATTTAACTAAAAACTGTCCAATTCCTTTGAGATAACACTATAAATGAATTTACGGATGTTTTCCGTTGTTTTTAGGTTCACTTCCGGTTTCCCGGTTTTAAGAAAGCGGTGGATTTTAATTGTAAAGTTTCCAATTGAACGATTACTGCACGAAAAAAATAGTCTTCGATGAAGTTCTAAGCTCTTGACAATCCGGAAATCACGCCATATTTCCTTTTTTCGTGCAACAAACTGACGAAAGTAATAAAACTTGGCAAACAAATCCTCTCCCTGACGTCTGCATCTCTCGCGAGCGCGCCGAGCGTCAAGCCCCTAAAAGTAAGTTCGTTTATTGCCTCGCCGTTTCCGGTGCGCCGAGACACCGGAAGCTGTTATAGTTTAGTTACTGTGTTGTTGCACTGATTGCCAACCAATTTCGCGCGGGCCTTTTCATTGGCGCGGCCGGCCCACGGTCGATAAATCTCATAAAACGCCGATGAAACGAGCGGCGAAATGAAAGTGGCGAGCCGCCCCCCGCCGTCGGCCGCCGCCGGAAGGACGCCGAAGACTCGAGCGGTCAAAAGCCGTCCGAAATTTTCCGATCCGACGGCGAGCGTTTTCGCGACGCGGCCTCGAGGCGCGCATAATTCAGACGTGATTTTCCGCCCGGCATAAAATTAACGCGCCGAACGCACCCCCCGCCGAACACAATGTCATCGCTTCCACCCCTTATCTCCGCCGTCGCCCCCATCCTCTCCCCACGTCGCGCTCGCCGTCGAAGTCTTCCCGCAAACGTGTTTTTCTCGTCTTTATTTTCGCGTTCGCCGGCTTCGGGCGTTTCCGATTTTCCCATTTTCCCGCGCCGTTCGTAACGAGATTTTGCGTTGTTAATTTTTATTAAATCTGAAATCGGCGTAATTTGTCATTCATCGCCTCCCAGGTAATCACCTTCGTCGGCGTCCGGGTCGGGCCCGGAAGCGCGCACAATGCCGGAAGCGTTCGCCCGCTTTCATAATAAATTTATTTTCGCTCCGACGGCCGCTGATGGTTTTCCGAGCGGGTTTTCGCGCGCGCTCGCCCCCTCCCGGCGGATGTCGGCAGTTTACCGGGGGGCGGCGAGCGCGCGTGCGCGCGTCTTACGAAATTAACGTTATTAATATTTTAATTAAATTCCGCGTGTGCGTTTCAATTAAGTGCGCGCGAGGTTTCATCCTAATTTAGTCATCTACAATTTAGTTTTCCGGTGTACCATTTTTCCTAGCAACGTTAACCAATTTAATTATTTCCACCAAAAACAGCAATTTCCACGTAAACTTCCGGATTTCCGGTTTTCAAATTTCGCCGAAATTCGAATTATTTTCATCTAAACATCTCATCTAAACATCTCTACGAAACGTATTCCCATCGTCCGGTAGTATTTATAGGGTTACTTCCGATTTTCCGGTTGCGAAGCTTCATCAAATTTCACTTAAAACTAATTATTTTTCGCTAGACAACACCGAGCAACATATTTAATGACAAAATGAGTGTAAACAAGCGGACTTCCGGTTTTCCGGTTTTACAATTTCGTTAAATTTCAATTAAACACTGAAATTTTCCTCTGTCGAACTCAAAAGAAAACATTCAAAGAGAATACGGGTGTTAATAAAGTGACTTCCGGTTTAAAAAAAAAACCAGTGCCCTTCGCGTATAAAACTAAGTTCCCCATCATCGTTCTCGCAATAAACGCGCTATTCGAGCGCATACTTGTTGCTGCCGGCATTATAATAAATTTCGCTGCGCAATAAAAACTTTTCCGGCATTGTTTCTGTATTGAAAGCGGCAAAGCTCGGCGAAATCTTCGTCGAACCGTTCGCCCAGTCATTGTGCGAGGCTCACCTGCGCGCTCGCCGCTATTCATCCTTTCACGCGCGCTCCCGTGCAGCCGGCGCGCGCGCCGCCGCCGGAATTAAAACGAATTACGCCGGCGGCGTTGGCGGCGGCGAAGTCATGAATTCGCCAAAGTCGTAAACTCGCCGCGCCGAGGGCCGAAATTCCCGCGCGACGTTTGATAAACAAATAAATAAACGCTCGCGCAGAGCTTCCGCGCTTTCGCCGCGCCTCGGATTTAATTCGTCGGCGCGTTTAAATAATTTATCGGCGCCTCCACCTCGGGAGAGGCGCCGAAAGTTCCGAACACTTTGACCGCTTCGCCGTCTCGCGTCGTATGCAACTTTTACGCGCGCGGTAATGTCGTGCGAACGCCTCTCAGTCGATGAATGTTCGCCGATGTTCGCCGGACATTTATTCAATCTGTGCAGTAATTGATTTGTTTGAGTGCCCGGCGCCTCCGCACGTCGCAGCCGCCGACGTCGTCCTCGCGTGCATTTTTAATGCACGCCCCGGCAATTACGCGCCGCATCGAATTATGATCGATATCGTCGCGCGTCACCGCTCGTCGGGAATTTTTCCTCGCGACCCAAATGCTTTCGACGCTCTCGTCGGAACATTCCGACCTCGGCTCGGCGCAAACCGGGGGACGCATAAACGTCCGACGCATTTTATTACGGCGCTTTATTGGCGATTGTGTAAAACGTTTCGAGCGTTCGTCTCACGTTAATGCATGCGATCGACGACGCGCCACGTTGGAAATCATAAAAATTGCAAACTATATCGTAAAATTAACGACGACAGGGAATATATACAATATTTCCAAACAGAAAAAAAAAATTCCAAAAATGATTGCACTATAATTCTGTTTGTCAAGTTTTAATTTTGCATTTAAAAAATTCTTGCACTCTATATATATATATATATAAATACATAAATATATATTAATGCAGTTTAGATACCATTTAGCGCCATCTCCCAACAACGGGACCAAGCTTTAATGTAGGTTCCTACCCTGTATTGATTTTCTACGATTCCTTCTTCTCGCTGCTCAAATACAGTTCCCTCCTGAACAAGTTCCGACATTCCCCCACAGATGTCTACCCGGCGCGCTATTCAGTTGCAGATTACAGTTTTCTGTGTTTGGGTAGATCTGCGCGTGCACCGTTATCGAAGCTTTAGTTCCTAACCGCGGTGTGGCGCCACGTGTGCGTTTATATCGTGGGAATACCACGGTTATATAGATTTACTGCAGATACCGCAGGACGGCGCCTAATTTCGGCGATTTTCCGCATGGGCCGGCGACGCGCCGCCCGCGGGCGTGCTCGGGTCGCCGCCGCTGACATATAAACGACCTGGGAACGTCTCGCAAAGTTGAGCGTGCCGACCCCGCACAGCAGGTTCACACCACATTCGCACTGACGCATTAGAAAGCCGCGGACGATTCCTCAGACGCGATCGCCGCGAACGTCGGACAAATTGGCGCGACACGTTAAACAACCAGCGGGCGCGTAACGAGGAGCGCGCGCGGCTCGTAAAAGGGCTTTCATCGAAATTGATATCGCGCGACGCGTCGCGCCTTCTTCGTTCTCGGCGCGGACGACGTCAATTAAGCTGTTCGCCGGGCGCCGCTCATCGGCGGAGCTTTCTAACGACCTGCCCGACACCTTCGCGCCGGTGTGTGCACAAACAACGCGTCGGGCGCTGTTGTGCGACGATCGCGTTTTCGCGCGGCATCGTTTTTATTTCGTTAGTCGTCGCACGCTTGATGGCTCTTTTCGTCGGCGAGCTTCGCCGCCGGCGGCGCGGCGCTTTCGACGCTGGCGTATCGATTATTTCGCGTTTTCACGTTTCACGATGAGCCCGACCGCGACCGGTAATTACCAGATGAACGATATGCACGAACGGCGCGGCGCGCGTAACGAGGATCGAAGGCCGCCCGAAAGCTCGACTTGGACGGATGGGCGGCGCGCGTCGGGCGGAAAAGGGCTAATAAAATGATTAACGCCTTTGTGCGCTCTCGATACACAAAGATTGCGCGCTTCGTCGTTCGGAGCGCGCTAAAAGCTTTCGAGCATTCCGGAAAGCTCGCCGGCTGATTACGTTAAACGCTCAGTAAAATAAATGCGTTTTTTTCGAGCGCGCGACCGAAAGCTCCGGCGCTTTCGGGGAAAGCTCGACTTTAAAAAATTAAACGCGCCGCGCTGAATGATTCCGAGGCGCGAGGGGGCGGCGCGAAAAAAGCTCGTTACGAGCGGTAACGAAACTTGTTTCCCACGCGTCGCGCCCAACAAAAGCTCGCGCGCGGAAAAAAGGCGCGCCGAAATTGTTTTCAATTAAGCGTCTCTCGCGCACAATTCAACACTTCGGCGTCGAGCGCTCGCGCGCTTTTCATCATTCGCGAAGAAGAAAAGCTCGAACGCGCAGGCACAACACGTGCACGCGAAATAAGCTCGACTCGGCGCGGGGGGAGGCGAAAGAAGAGGGACGAGAGCCGCCGCTCCGCGAAAGCTCTGCGTTTGCGAAGGCTGCAAAAAGCGCGGTCGTGCGTGGCGCCGCATTTTTCCGCGCGGCGAGCAAAAGCTCCGTAATGCGGTTAAATTAGTTGCGTCGGCGGCACATACGGACGCGGCCGAAAGCTCGCCGGCGAAGAAACATATCGGTAATTGATTAGACCCGGCGCCTTCGCCGGCGCGCGTGACCGGAATCTTGATTTACGGCCCGCAGATGAGCCAACCTTGAGACATATATTTTTATGAAAGCTCGCAATTCTTGCGCGAGCTTTCGGGCGAATTGCGCAACTTGATGACTCCCGATTGTTGAGTCGGACGGGCGAGATGAATATTCATGCGTATCTAACGCGGAAATTCGCAAATTTGAATTACAAACTGCTCGATGATCCATTGGACTCGCCGGGCGCGGCGAAAGCTCCGGAGAGTTGCGGAAGGCGGCGCATTTGAATAAGCTCGTCGCGCTCGTCCGGGGCATGTTTCGCACCGGGTTTCTCACCTTTCACCCCCGGACAACTTTCGGGCGCAATTTGTAAGCGATAATTCAATCGGATGCTCTAATTTCAGAAGTTGCGCGCGAGCTTTTAGGCGCGCGCAACAGCAAACAATAATTTTTACGCCGGAGCTTTTGAACTTGCTCGAGCTTGTCGAAGGTTGCAAAGGTTCCCGGCTCATTGAAAGTTTATGCCCGAGATGCAAATCTATTCATAAAGTAAATCCGGAAGTTCAACCCGGCGCCTCCACACTATACTTTACATGTAAAGATGCGAAATAAAATCTTTGTTGAAACTTCGAAAAGTTCAAAGTTGTGGATAAATTAATAAATTAGAAACATTCTCGCCAAAAAGCTCTATAAGCTCAAAAGGTTAAGAAGCTCAGATTAATGAAATTAGTGACTAAAACTTGTGGATAAATTATTAAATTTGTGGTATTTTCACCAATAAGCTCAAAAAGCTCCGAAAGCTCAAGTTTTCAAAAAGCTCAGATTGATCAAATTAGCGACGAAAAAGAGTCTTTGTTTATAAATGACTAAATTTTCACGCGTTTTACCGCAAAGCTCAAAATGTCCCGAAAGCTCATATCTCGAAAAGTGCGGATTAATCAAAGAAAGAGTTTTCTGTTGAGAAATGAGTAAATTCGCAATATTTGCACAAAAAAACTTCAAAAAGCTCCAAGAGCTCCAATGCCCAAAAAGCTCGGCTTACTGAAATCAGTGACTAAGAATGAGTTTTTGTGGATGAATTACAAAAATTTGCAATACTTTAACAAAAGAAGTTCACAAAGCTCCGAAAGCTCAGAAAGCGTGAAAAGTTCAAAAATTAATCTCGGATCAAATTAATCACGTTAAAAATTGTTTTCGCCTAAAGGATAAAAACTCTTCGAAGGCTCGAAAAGTTCAAAAAGCTCATATTAATCAAATTAATAATTTTTCTGCAAAATTTTCATAAAAATCGATGTCGAGTGAAATGCCCGGCGCCTCCACGCGATGCCCCTCGTGCGATTTCGATGTCTCTAATAAATTAGAAATAAATCTCAAAGTAAATTAGCTCGAGTTGGAAATGTGCTACGTCGCCAAGTGTATTCGGAGCTTTCGCACCTGATCATCAGCAGGCGACCTCCGGCAGTGCGCCGTAATTCGCAGGGCAAACGGCGCGATTCGTCGCGGCAGGAAACGAAAGCATTAGCAGCTGTGATTATCTAGTATTACGAGCTGCGTCGCGGCGCGCTCGTCGTTTAACGTTATGTAAATATTATTCCGCGTCGGGATCGCCGCCGGGGTAACTTCGTTCGGCGCGCGAGCGGGCCGGCGGCGCGGAGGCGGCGAGCGGGATTACCTCCCGCGCTCGCCGCTCGAAATGTAAAAATTGCACGTGAAAATTTCACCTCGCTTCGGCACGACGCGCAGCTAATTTCTTGCCCGGCGCCTCCGCCATCGGGCGCGCTTCCAGTTCCTCCGCGCCGGCCGCGATTAATTCGCGCGCTAAGAACGCTTTCCCGAGCGCACATCGCTCATTAAATGTTTACAATAAGCGTTTAAGCGCGAATGATAAACGACGCGGTCGGCGGCGCGGCGCGCACGCCGCCTCCGAGCAAAAAGTTGCCGGCCCGGGCCTGACGCTAATACTACCTTTCGCCGCCGCCGCCCGCGGAATAATGTATACCGGAATAAATCACACTGTCCGACGAGGCAAACGTCTACAAAAAAAAAAGCACGGCAGGAATTCGCCGAGTTTCACTCGAAAACAACCTCGGCGATGAAAAAAATCGCACAAACCAGAAGGGAATTAGTCGAAACAAATCTCCAATTAAAAATGCAGCCCGAAATTAACATAAACACCGGCGTTTTTCTTGATCTCCTTGCGTTTGTTCAATTTTTTTTCAATTCCTGTTCCTTTTATCTCATTTTATCGTCGTTCAGGACGTGGGGAACGTGCGCCCGATTGAAAATCTCGACGTGTTGATACGCGGAATATCGGGCGAGGGCATCGCGATCGTTTGCAGCCTTCGGGCCCGACGTGACCCATTTTTCCCGGCGCCTTCGCCATCGGGACCACCTTCCCCCCATATGCCTGCTTTCTAGCAGCCGAAAATTACAAATATTTTAGAAACACGGCACTAATTCCACGCGTTGTTCACTTGTTCGCTAAGTTTCTAATTGGCTAACAATGCACCGAAAGTTGGGACGAACTTTCCGAGCTTTAAAGCTCGCATAATTACGCTTCCGCCATTTTAGCACGGAATTATTTATAGATGTTAAAAACACCGGAAATATTTACTTTCGGCCTCTTTTTATTTCTTTGTAACGTCAGTTCAACGATTTTCCACCATATCGTCCTTTTTCTTATCCTCATCATCCACGCGATCCGTATTATCCTTTTTCGATTCCTTTCACATCCGCGCCGAGACGCAGTTTTCCTTCGCGGCGCTTTTGTTGCTTTTGTACGTTTTTGTCTCGCCCGTAATGACACATACATCCTTTTAGTCCCGCCAGGATACGTTTCAGTCGCGCGCGCGGCGGGGGCGGCCGGCGCGCGCTTACGTAAGCGCGGCGAAACAAGCGCAACGATCGTCTCGGCGGCGGCGCGCGGGGCGAGTCTCTCCGTCGGGGCGTCTTTCGCTTGTTCTCGGTCACGCCACCCCGGCCTAACCTGCGCGAGGGGGACGCGCGCGCGCTGCGGTGCCGGGAAGTTTTCGAAACTTTAATTCGTTGCGGCTTCGATTAAACACGCTGCGGAGCCGGCGCGGCTTTCGGGCAATGCTAATGCCGAACGTTAATGCTGATACACGCGAACCGAGCGAAACTCGAACGAAACTTTCCGCCCGCGCCGAAAACTCCGCGTCAAGATTTAATATTGATATTGCACATTCGTGGATTAACATTTACACGCCGCAACATCTTGGGCCGGAAGGAAATGAATTAATTTTATTCGAGCGATGCCGCTTTTCGGGGGTATTAGAAGCCAATTATTTTGAACTCGTCGAGCCCGGCGCCTCCACAGTATGTTTGCCAGGTGAAATTATCATAAAGCTTCTTTCTCGAAAAAAACGCCCTCATTTATTGCTAAAATCTGTATTTATACGATTTTTTTTTTTTTTAATTGAGGGTTCGAAGCTTTGCTGGGCTTTTAAAACTTTCTAAAAAAAAATGTATAATTAAGAACTCGATTTTTTTTCTTGTCGTTGAGCTTTCACTTGTGTTTCAGTTTTTCCGGTGTAAGATCAACATAAAGCTTTTGCTGAAAAACGCTGTCATTGCTTGTAAAAACCTATCCGTCTACGGATTTCTATGTTTGGAGCTTTCAGGGCTTTCGCAGCTTTGAAGAGCTTTTATATCGTCTGTTCGATAGTTTTCCGAAAAGCGCCCTCACTGATTGTAAAAATCTATACGTCTACGAATTTCTATGTTCGGAGCTTTCGGAGCTTTGGGGAGCTTTTATATCGACTTTTCGAAAAATGGTCCATATTACATGGAAAAATAGTTACGAATATGAAAAGCCCTCTTAACTTGTCGTTGAGCTTTTTCTTGCACTGAAATACCCGGCGCCTCCACACTATATATTCTCCTTATACAATTACCTTAGAGCTTTTTCTTCAAGAAAACGCCCTCATTAATTATGAGAATCGATATTTATAAGATTTTCTATTAATGGAGCTTTCTCGATTCGATTGACGCTCCCAATTATATGTCGGGAAGATAAGAAACTCGATTTTATTGTCTCTGAGCTTCCCTTTCGTGTAAATGCCCGGCGCATCCACACTATACACTCCCCCATATGGAGGCACCAACTTTATTGTGCGACGTGAATAAATAAATTTCGCATTTGCGGATAACGTAACGTTACGCGCTCGACTGGGTTAGCGTCGGCGGCGGTCGTTGCGAACATCCACCGCCGCTCGCGCCCCCCCCTGAGCCATATGGCCGATTGCCAATCTATGCGCGCGTAAAATTTTATTCTCCGCCGTTCGCCGGCGTCCGCACCTCGCGAGCGTAACGCGCTGTAACGTGTAATAAGGACGTTAAGCGATGGGGAAATAAAAGAAAGGCCGCGTCCGCGGGCGAATAAAATTAAAACAATAGAAATCGATCGGACGCGGCGAAAAAAAAAAGAGAATCGGAAGAGCCAAAGCGCAGCGACGAACGGAAAAAGAAAGCGAAGAAACGAGAGGCTCTAATCGCGCTGTAAACGAGAAAGCTCGGAACGATTGTGAACTTTATTGACGCAATCGGGTCTATTGAATTAATTGAGAGCGCGATTCCCACTTTTCCGCATAGGGCTGTCGAAAGTTCGCGAAGCTCAAAGCTCGTACGTTTTTTCCGAGAGCTTTAGCAATTGTCTAGCAATTTGTGAGAAATTGCGGTACAATCTTCGAGTGATTGAAATTGAAAAAGCTCTGATAGTTCGAATTTTATCTAAATTACAAGGAAAGACAACTAAAAGTGAATTTCTTAAAAAGCTCTTGACTAAGCGCGATCATAACCGCTCGGCAAAGCTCAAAGCGCGTGATATTTCTCAGACAACTTTTCAGGAAGTTATAATTTTATAATTGTATATAATTAACGAGTAACCTGGTTTCAGGGTCCGATCTGTAAAAGCTCGGGAGACGGCAGTTCGTAGTTTACGTACCTGTAACAAACAGAAATAGAAATTAGTGAGGTTGTAGAATATTTTATGCGGCGCCACAGGAGAAAGAGGGACAGAGAGGGAGAGAGGTATTGATTGAAAAGCTCGAACATCTGTTAGATATCTGTAATATTCACGGTCGAACAGGCATCGGAAAGCTCGGCGAATTCGCCGCGCCGGTGTGTTGCGGTGCGACGAGCGCGCTCGAATGTGAAATGTAATTTTAGATCGTCCTTTGCGACGCGAACCCCTCGTCAACCGCAGGAGGTCAGGGTATCGGGTGGCGAGGAGGCGAGGACAGCACATGTTGAACAAAGGGTTAACACGGGGCTAAACATGGCGATTTTTGAATAAATTTTGCGGCGCGCTCGCCTTAAATCATGCTTTCGCGCCGCGTTCCGCTCGATTACTCGCAAACTATACGTCGGGGGCGCGCGATTCTTTCGGGTATTGATTCTCCATTCATTTTTCTTTATTTGCCTTTCAGTTCTCGTTACTTTACGCAGACATTGCCATTTTTATGAGCGGCAAAAGAGAAGCAATTTTATGATGAATTACCTTGAAACGAAATAATTTCAGAAAATAATTCATAACTTCCGGGGTAATTTCTACAAATCGTTGAAAATTGGTCAAAATATATTGTAGGATATACGAAATAATGTGACATCTAGTTTTTTAAAATCGAGCTGTGGAAAAGCTCGGAATCGTGCTCATAAATTGCGAAAGGAATTTAGTGCGTCGTTTCTTTTATCGCCCTCTACCGTCCGCATTTATTACTAGTTTAATCAAATAAAATTGTGGTAGATACACAGAAAGACAAACAATATTTCGGTAAAAGAATCATATAAATCGAATAATTACTTTTCAAGAAATTAATTCTAAGATTTGATATTTGAGAATTTGAAGAAAATAAAAATCTTGTTTTAAAAAATAACGCAAAACACCCATTAAAAAAATAAACAAATCAATAAAATATTACCATATAGCCTTAGATGTAAACAATAATATGCCATCTGATTTATGAAAATCGAACGACTGAAAAGCTCATAATCGTTGCTACAAGTTACGAAACCAAGTTTAGTACGTCATTTCATTTAACGCCCTCTATCGTCCATAGGACAGTACTAATGTGCACAAGTAAAATTGCAGTTGATACTCAAAAAGACGCACAATATTTCAACGAAAGAATCGCATAAATCGGATGAATACTTTTGGAGAAATAAAATTCGAAAGTTTAATCTCCCAAAACTGCCTAAAAGCTCCCATCTTAACTAAACGTTCCGCAACGCGTAACCTTGACGCTTAAGGAGCGCCTCTAAGCTCTCGGAATGTCTCGCAATGCCTCGGCGGTCGTGCCGCTTGGCGGCGCTTCGTCGGTCCGTTTATAAATCGTGCGGATTTACGACGCAATCGGATCAAGTCGGTCCTGCCGCGTCGCGCTTTTATCTAGTCAGCGAAACAAACGCTCGCCGTGAGGATAAAAAGCGCCCCTAAAACGTGCGCGTCGTTTTTCTCGTCGAGAAACAGAAAGTTCGCCGCCGGCGTCCGCCGACGGCAGCGCGCGAGTATCAACGGACGCATCGCGAAGCTCGCGAATATGCATGCAAATTGCGCTCCCGTTGACTCCTGCTATTGACAATTTTTTAGTGTCGCGCCGCCCCCGGCTGTCCGATTAATACGAACGCCAATATTATCGCCGGGCGCGCGAACTTGCCGCCGCGGCTTGAATAAATTATTCCGCCGAACAACGCGCAACACGGCGCGACACAACTGCGCGTGTAATATTCAGGACGTGCCAATCCGGAAGTGAATTGACGGCCGTGCAGGTGCCATATTCAATGCTCGAGGGCATCGAGCCTTTTCAATTCGAGATTGGGGCGGTTTTCGAGCCGTCGAGCTTTCGAACTTTGAGAGCTCAAAAATAAAAATTCAGCCGGGAGCTTTTCGGAGAGCTTGCTCGAGCTTTCGAACTTACAAAAATCAACCACCAAAAATAATAATTAGGAAGTTCACCGAAGATTGGAGCTTTTTGTCCACAAAACAAAAAAATGTCGAACTCCGAATTGAAAACCAAAACATCGTGAGCTTTCCTTAGTTTCTCCGAGCTTTCGAGCTTTTGTCTACAAAACAATCATTCAATATTCGCGTTCATGAATTTTACTCCCTTTTTTTTGAAAAACGCTGAATTTTTCCGGAGGCTTTCGGAGCTTTCCTATACATAAATTCCCCGCGCGCTCGGCCGGGTTATTCATCCCGGATGATATGCGGGCGCGAGCGCGCCGAACGAAACGAAAAGCCGCGGCGGCGGCGCCTTCGCCGTCACGCAGTAATGCGGACGCCGGCGAGCGGGCGCCTCTCCCAGGACGACTGCACTGCAGTCGAAAGACCGGGGGATAACGCCGGATAACGAAATCCACTCCGACGCGCTAATGTCGGAATCGCTGGCGCGCGGCATCGAAACAGTCGGCGGAAGCGCGGATAACGCGCGGCGTCGCGGCGCGGCGCCGGCATCGGCGAGGTGCGATGGGATCCGATGGAATTCGACGGGAGCGGATGGTTGAGGCGACGCGTATCGGATTGCATCCGACCATATCGGTCGGCAGTCATCTCATTAGCAGCCATTAGCGGGTGATAGCGCGCACGCATCGGGAGTTAATCCATTTGCGGAATGCGAAGTATGCGCACAATTCCACACCCGGAGTCCAAAAAGTCCGGATTTAATTTGCCCCAAATCGCTTTGTAAACAAATACCGGGTAGTTTATTGGAATACCTTGCAAGCAACATGAGGAATATCATGTGGAAGCGCCGGGTATCCGGAAAACGATCCAAAACAACATTTAGAAAATGATCGAGACATAAAATTGGAAGAAAACAAAGCGTTTGGTGTAAATGTACAGGTTTACCATGGAAAGTATTAAGTGGAGGCGCCGGGTTATTGGAAGAACGAAGTAAAAAATAAAAGAAAAGCGAATGAAATATAAAATTAGAAGAGGAGACGGAAGAAAATAAAACGCATTATAAAATTTTCCAAAATTACCATGGAAATGATATGGTGGAGGCGCCGGGAAAATTGAGGAAAATTCGTGAAATAAACGAAAACGCTTAGAAATCTTTAGAATTACGATACAATAGGGAAGGTTCGACGCTTTAGAAAATTATTTAAATTTAATAAAATTACCCATGTAAATTATAGCGTGGAGGCGCCGGCCACGCTTCCAAATCCGCGCACCGTTTGATACTTAGCATAACAAACATTAATCACCGCGGGAACGCGCGCTTTGTTGACGCGAGATTGTTTATTAACTTTTAATGTCCTCCGGCCTTATCGCGACACGTGATCGGCGTATTTTCGCATTTTTTTTTTCCGGCGCGCGCGTATTCTGTTTTCGTAATTTATGCGCGCACCTTTTTAAGGCGGCGTGCCGAACGTTAAACACAAGTAACGACCCTTCAATGCACCGTGAAAAAGGCAGACCACACAAAGGGTCCACCACACAAGAAGCAAATGTAATGAGAAACGGAAATGCTAACAAAAAAACATGTGAAAGTGTAATCTGCGTGGACGTCGATGACGAATTGAACGCGTAACGCGACTGGAAGTGTCCAGCAACGCCCGACCGAAACGAAAGCTCCGAAAACATCGGAAAGCATAAAAATAAAAGTCGAATCTTTTAACATGCAAAACATTACGCGGAGGCGCCGGCCAGCGCGTGTTACATCTTTTTCGTTATTTCGCATTTCTACGTCTCTCCCATTTGGTGCGGTGGAGCTTTAAGCTCTCGATGTGAATAATTAATAATTGGGTGATTTAGTGCGCTCCGCGATGCCGCGCTTTGTGCGTTAATTCGAGTCGAGCAGGTGAAAACGGCGAGTTAATTATAACACGATATTAAACGCCGGCGGAGTCGCTTTGTGAGCTTTACGAGCTTTCGCAATCGTTCGGAAAGTCAAAGGGAAATTAATGCGCAATCATTTCGCGCGATGCGCGCTCGCTGTTTATTAACAATTCATCGCAATTACCGAAGAGAGGGATATCATTTCGGGCAATTGAAATTGTTTGACGGATCGCGAGCTTTTAAGAGCTCCCGAAGTGGGCGATAAAAGTTGATGGGAACGTCGACGCATTAAGGAATTTTTTTATCGGCAATAATTGGTGGGGCGGTACCTCGAATGATTCCCATAGCAGATGGAGAGCTTTCGAACTGCGAGCTTTTCAAACTTTCATTTAAGTCCGAACATCTTACCGAATCGAATATCTGATATTATTAATTGGGAAATTAGTTACGCTGATTTTCCTAGAGAGTTGAGAGCTGTTAAGTTCGGAGCTTTTGAGCTTTGCTGTAATTTAATCTTTGGAAATGTTGTCAGGACTTAGATAATTTAATAGTTTTACTTGGAAACTTGTTTTTAATGGTTTTTCTAGTGGGCCGGCAGCTTTCAAGCACAGAGCTTTCGAACTTCTCGTCGTTACTTCCGGGAAACGTTTTTAATTTTTAGAAAATTTGATATACCTACCTGACTAATGGAAAACTTATTTTGATTAAATTTTCTGGCAATTTGAGAGCTTTCAAGGGTGGAGCTTTCGAGCTTTTCGCAATTAAAGCTATGGTAATGGTATTAGAACTCGTAATATTTATAATTATAAAATTATTTTTATCCAGCTTTCAAGTACGGAGCTTCGACGCTTTTCGGGTCAAAAGCTCTAAAATATTGTGTAGTGTAAAAAACGTGTTATTTTCAATTTAGAAACTTTTAAAACACAAGAAAACGAAGAAATTTTTTATAAAAACTCGGGGAAATTGAAGAAAACTTTCGGAAAATTTCCCGGAAAAAAATGTCCCTAAGTTTTGTTGTAATTTAAGAGCTTTTACGCAGCTTAGAGCTTTCGAGCTTTTTTGCAATAAAAGCTCTGAAAGTAATAATAAAAAAACGTAAAACATTCTATAGTGATGATCGAAACAAGGGTAGAAGCTGGGAAGAACTTCGTGAAAAATGATGAAATAACAAGAAGTAACGCTGGAAAATCGCCGGAAAATGATAGCAAACATCTTCGGAGTGTCAACAAGAACTGTAAACTTTTCTCCGCCACTTCGCGCTAGAATTTGCCGGCGTTTGACGCGTTCGCGCCCAATTTATTCATGAGATTTGCAAATATTTATAAAACTCGCGCGTATTATTTTAAAGCGGGCGTAAATTTATTATCGGGACGCTCGACCCTCGGCGCGAGGATAAATTGCCGCGGCGCGTTCGCGGCGTCGTTCCAAGGCGCAGAATTGAATGCTCGATATTTTTCAATGAAACTCCGGCGAAGAATCAAAGGGAGGAATTTTCGTGCGCAACGAAAAGGCCATCGTCGAGCCGGAGAGGAAAATTACTCTCGGCATGATAGAACAATAATAGGGAAACTGGGAACAGTGGGAAAGGCGGGAAAACCGGGCGAACTTTGAGGACTGGAAAAATCAACTCAGAAATAAGCTCGCGAGCGCCGCCGCCGCCGAGTCGATATGAAAAACGTCGTGTGTTGTTAACCTCGGCTCGACTCCGCCGGCGCGACTTCGTCCTAGTTTGGCGCGGGTTGCATTCGCGGCGCGGAAACCTTCAAAACACTTCAAAGAATTAGCCGGCGCCGAGGCGCAAACTTCGGCCGACCCTTCGTGACGAGCGGGGCGCGCGCGCGATTATTTACTCGGGGGCTGCTTCCGCAACATGCGAGGCGAGGCGGGCGGCGCGGCGCGAGAATATTTTCCAAAGATTCGTCGACGGAGATTTCCGGCGAGCGATTGTCCCGGCTGAGCGAAGCGCGCCGAGCACGTGGGCAAACATCCCCGCCGCGGCGCGACCGGAGAGGAAATCCTCGGGAACGCGTGGAGTTTTCCGCGCGGCGAAAATCAGACGCCGCCTGCCTGATAATGGGCAATAATGCGCCGTGACGTTCGGGTATCGACCAAGTTGCCGTTCATGCAAAACGCGCCCGGAAGCGCGGTCGGAACGCGGGAAAGCGGGAAAATCGAAGGACGAGATGCGTTCGCCAAAAGAACGCGTCGGTTTCGTGTCGGTCCCGACCTCTCTCAGAACCTCTGTCACTTTAACGCGAAACGTACATATTTCACACCCCCGGAAAATTGTATTATAAATAATTAATGCAGTACAAGAAACCACCCCTTAACATCCTACCAAAATTAATTTTTCCATAGACATTTTCAAAAATCACTAAAACCTCTAAGAATTTTTTTTTACGAATTTGATGTTTTCAAGGGTGCAAATTACAACCCCCTAACAACCTCCAAAAATATATTGTTTTAGAAATTCGCAAAAATCTTCAAAAATTTGAATGATAACTTAATTCCATATTGTTGGGGGTGTAAACATCAACTCTCTAATAACACTTTAAAAAATTATCTCCGAAGAAATTCTGTAAAAATTCGAAAATTTTGCTTAGAATCACATTGAACACAATTTACGTTTTTATGGGTGTAAATAACAACCCCCTAACAGCCCCCGAAACCCTGCATTGCGGCGTTTCTCTTTGCATATTAAATTGTTACGCGGACAAAGTAAAGAAAAAAAAATTAATGAGGACAGTACCTGATTGTTGGACAGCGGCGTCACTTTTCACTCACTAAATACGGTGCGAATCGATGAAAATTAATAAATTTTATTTTCGATGGATTTGAGCCGCGCCGCGCGGAACGTACTGAGCCAGGCGCGCTGAGCGTGCGAGCGCGACATGTTCAGACACGTTCGGCGCGCGCCGAAAACGTAAACAACTGATAACGCCCGACTCGACTCGACTCGCAAAACGTAAACAATGCGTCTATTCGATCGCAAAGATTTCATCTAATATTAAAATATTAAATATTAAAAATGATCTTCGAAGAAATTCTCTAAAAATTCGACATTTTTGCTTAAAACCACAATTTACGTTTTTAAGGGTGTAAATAACAACCCCCTAAAAAACCCCAAACGTATATTGTTTTAGAAATTCGCAAAAATCTTTACAAATTTGAATGATAACTTTATTCCACATTTTTTGGGGTGTAAACATCAACCCTCTAACAACCCTTTAAAAATTATCTCCGAAGAAATTCTCTAAATATTCGAAAATTGCTCTTAAAACCACAATTTACGTTTTTAAGAGTATAAATAACAACCCCCTAACAACCCAAAATTGATATTTTTTCGCGACCCCCGAAAATCTTCAAACTTTTCAATGACAACTTCATTCCGCACATTGTACATTTTTGTACATTGTAAATACCAACCCCCTATCAACCCCCACAACATGGCATCTCCTTGCAATTCTCGAAAATCTTCAAATTTTTCAATGACAACTTCATTCCACCAATTTTATATTTTTAGGGGTGTAAATACCAACCCCTTAATAACCCCTTGGAAGAGAATACTCATAGAAAATGTCGAAAATCAGAAAAACTTGATGACTTGAAAACTTCACCCCGCTCGCGTTGAATTTTTAAGGGCGTAATAAGCGTCGTCGATAAACAGAAGATAAGGGTAGATACACATAATGCGGGTTATGTACACACGCCCAGAGTGGATCGGATCAAGTCGGCGCCCCGAACGCGTATCCTGGCGGCGCGCAAACAGTTCGCGCTCCGACGGGCCCGAGCCCGCTTCAAACGCGCCTCCGCAAACCGCCCCCGAACACTTCAAACGGCTGCGAAAGCGGGGAAGCCGGCCGGCGGCGGGAAATATTTAAATAATAAAAACGACGACGCGCGGTCGGGAATTGAAAGGGACTGCGTCGACTTCCCCGTCGCCCGGCATTTCCGCCGCTCGCGGGGGTGCGGGGCGCGCGCGCGCTAGTAATGAATCATGCGTCGATGAATTACGGGTTGCGTGTCGCGCGTGACGCGCACAATGGAGTTATATTTCGGCGCGGCCGCGACGCCGAGGGTGGCGCGAACGGGGGCGCCACCTGCGGCGGCCGTGTTCGCGCACCGGACGGCTCTTCTTCAATCAATTGCGCCCTTTTTTCGCGGCGGAGCGCTCGAGGTCGAACGCACGTATAAACATATAACAACTATGATTAAGCGTTCCCGCGCGGGGGCGGCGAATAAATTCCGAGACGGCCCGCCGGCGAAAGGAAGAAGTCGGCGCAATTTTCCACTCGCCGCCGCCGTTCGGAATAATGCATGCGAATATAAATCACGCGCGGCGCGATTGTGGGACGCACAATCCGCCGCCGCCGCCGCCGCTGGCCGAACACGCGTCCTCGTGTTAGGGCAGGCCGTTTGGGAAACACTTTTCCTCTTCCTTTCCCATTTTCGCTAAATTTCCAAATTCTATTTTTCATCGTTGCCATGCATGGGAAGCGCGGGGCGCGGGGAGCGGGGTTGTTTCGCATATTGCATTTTTCATTTTATTCATGCGCGTTGCATTTTTATTGCCTGGCCGCGTTTTGTTTTTCGTTTATTTCCATACAAACAAATGAATACGTTCGCGACAAAATATTGGGTTTGATTATTACGGGGCTGACACTCTGATAAATTACATGTTGACATGATTCGAGCCGTTCGCTCGGCTGATGCGATTGGAAGGCGGCGGCGTTTTTCCGCCTGCATTGCGGCGTTTCTCTTCGCATATTAAATTGTTGCGCGGACAAAGTAAAGAAAAAAAATGAATGAGGACAGTACCTGATTGTTGGACGACGGCGTCGGTTTTCACTCACTAAATACGATGCGAATCGATGAAAATTAATAGATTATATTTTCGATGGATTTGAGCTGAGTCGCCGCGAGCGCGCCGCGTGCACTCGCCGCGCCGCGCGGAACGTACTGAGCCAGGCGCGCAGCGCGCAGCGTGCACACTGCGCGCCACGCGCTGAGCGTGCGAGCGCGACATGTTCAGACACGTTCGGCGCGCGCCGAAAACGTAAACAACTGATAACGCTCGACTCGACTCGACTCGCAAAACGTAAACAATGCGTCTTTTCGATCGCAAAGATTTCATCTCATATTAAAATATTAAATCGCTCGCGTTTTAAAACTTTATGAATATTATTCCTTATAAGCGACATTGATTTATATTGACAATGAGTTGAGTAATAAGTTCTGAGCGGTGTTTTTTCTTTATAAAAAATTCTGTACTTTTGCAATAATAATATTTCTTGAAATATTTCTTTCGAGTTTCACTTTCCTACCCCCGCCCCTCTTGCATTTCCGACGCGTTTTCCTCGCTCGCGTAGTTTACTCCCGCTTTGGCCGTTCTCGCGCGCGCTATGCATATTTCTTTCATATTTCGGCTCCCCATTGCCGGGGACGCCTCACTAGCGATTCCCTCTCGGCACAAAGGTAGAAATAAGTGCGAAACTTCGCCGAGCATCCCTTTCATCTTATTACGAACACAATTTGCATACATCATCGTTTGAATGCATCCTCTCCGGATTTACATTCGCCGCGCGCGCCGTGTATTTAGCGCGCGGTAATATGGCAATTCGGCGCCGCTCGGCGCGGAGTGTTCGGTGTAGTTGCGCCGCCACTCCGCGGGGCTCGAAGTTCGGCGACTTTTGCTCTCGGCGGTGCGTGCGGAGGCAGGTAACGGGCCAAGTCATCGTCGCGACGGGGCCAGAACTTTCGTTTTCGTCGGGCGCGCCACGGTTAATGTGTCTCTGGTTTAATGTTATGCAGTGTGAGGGGTGTGAGGGGAGGTTCGTTAGTTGGGAAAGGTGGAGGAAGGAGGAAATGAAATGATGGGGGAGGAGGGGAATGAGGAAAATGGAGAGAATGGAGGAGAAGAAGGGAGATCAGAATGAGGAGGAGATGGAGGAGAAGATAGGGCAGGAGATGGAGAAGGAGAAGAAAATGAGGACATGGAATTGATGGAAGAGATGAAGGAGAAGGAGGAGAAGGAGGAGAAGGAGGAGGAGGAGGAGAAGGAGGAGAAGGAGGAGAAGGAGGAGAAGGAGGAGAAGGAGGAGAAGGAGGAGAAGGAGGAGAAGGAGGAGAAGGAGGAGAAGGA
>JARRAA010002868.1:0-12047 GCA_030557295.1 Ecitodaemon sp. MM-2014
CTAGAATCTTGCAATTGAGCAATAGAAATTTTTAAGTCGCATTGACCTTTCGACGCTCAAACAACACGAGCCGGAGCCTCGCCGCCCGCGGAAGAGGAATGCGAAGCGCGCCGCGCGACGGCGCTAAGCGCATAGCGAGGCATGCCGCCGGTGCGGAGCGGCGTTTAGCGGGCGTCGCGACGCGCAGGAAAGGCGCGCTCGCCGGCGTCGGCGAAGCGTGGGGCGGCGAGCGGATTCAGTCGTGCTCTGGACGGCACGCACGGGGGATGCGCGCCCGCTCGAGCTGCGAACGCACGCCGTACGCGCGAACCACGCGAACCTGTTCCGACGCGCGCCGCGCCGCCTCCGGCCGCGGGCCGCATCCGCGATTAACGCTAGCATAGTTTTGCGTCGCACGCGTTTCGCGCGAGTTCGGCGGCCATCGAATTCTGCGCGCGCGGCGGACGCGCCGAAAAACTTTGCGAATGCAGTCGGGCGGATCGGAGCGTCGTTAAACGCCCATTTGTTTATTGGACGGCAGGCGAGCGATAAAGACGTGATTTGCAAGGAATAAAACTGCTTTAAAGTCGTCGTAAATTTGTGTGAACGTAAGTATTACTCGGTCGAATCGAATGTTTTCCGTTCTATCGGGAAGCCCGAAACGCCGGAATGTTTCCGATTCGCTTCGAGTTGTTTCCTGCGCCGGCGAATTCAATCTCGACGCGCCGAACGATTTCAGTAATAAGGCGAATATTAATGACGGCGTGCTCGTAAAAAATGACGCCGGATAAAATTAAAAACGTCCGCGTCGAACAATGCGCCGAACGCAATGGATTGCCGCAACGAAAACTTAATAATAACAAATGCGATTTCTGCGAAGCCCCATTCATTTCGGCGGAATTCTTGCCGTCCGCGCGCACTTGCACACAACAGTAAGATTAATTAAGCCTTCGCTCGGAGATGCATTTCGCTCCACCTTTAATATCTTCCCGCTCGTCGGACTGTCAGCCGCGCACGGCGCGCAGGCGGCGGGAGGATTTCTCGCGTTCGCACGTTTTATTTGATCATTTTCCGTTCGGCGGCTACGTTTTTTTTTCATCGCGACACCTCATTTCGCCTTATTTCCCATCCATTCATGCATTCGTTCGTGCATCCCTCGCGGCGCGCGCGCACCTCCTCGCGTCCGTATCGTGATTGTGCTTCCTGTTTGCACTTCTCTTCTGCCTCCGCCGCCGCACGCCCGCCTGCATCGAATCGACGTCGCGCCGGGCGAGCGTCCGGACGCCAGCGCTTATTACTCTCCCGGCATTATTTCGCACCTGCACGTGCCTCGAACGTCGACCGCGCGAAAACGGACGTCAGGAAATCTGATGTCTTCCGCGCGTCCATCGTCGTCGGCGATTTATGCCACTCGCTCGCCGGAACGCGCGCGCCAGCGCCGAAATCCGCCGCGCGCTTACTTTACTGCTGCCGCGCACTAGCCGTTAATCCTCGTCTATCGCTTCAGCCGCGCCCGCCCCCCGCGCACGCGAACTCTTCGCGTCGCGCGTATTCATAATCCTTCCGTCCTTGCGAACGCCCCGGCGAGCGCTCCGCCAGCTGCCGTGTCGCTTGATTAATTATAATCATTTGATTTAGTAGTTTCATGCGAGCGCTCGCCGGCGCGCCCGCTGCAATTAAGCGGTCGTCGTCGCTCGCGGAAAGAGCGCGCTCGTAATGCCCGATTTGCATGAAATCCGCGGCGGTTTACTTAGGACCGTGTTGTCCTTGCGCGCTCCTAATGCGCTCGGGACGGCCCCGACTGTTTCGCTTTTGTTTCGGCCCCAACTCACGGCCGGACCGGTCGCTTGTCGCTGTGTTGCAGATGGACGACGACTTGGAGGACGCGTCCGCGCGCGTCCACTTGGGCGCGCGGCGACGCGCGGGCGGCGGCGGCTGCGCCTCGCGCGTCCTCTGCAACCGGACCGGACTGCTGGTGCTCGTCGCCGGCTACGCGCTGATGGGCGCGCTGCTGTTCAAGACGCTCGAGGGCGGCCCGGACTCGCCCGCGCACGGCCAGCCCGCACCGCAGATTCAAAAGTCAAGGGAGGACTGCCTCAGGGAGCTGTGGCTAATAACAGGTGAGTCCTCGTATTCTCGGCAGACGCCGACGCGAGCGACGTCTCGTCGCTGCCCGCGGGCAAGGTCCCTTGTAGCGAAGGCCCCCGCGATCTGCGCCGTGAAATAATTCTCCCAGGGGTTGTTCGGGCGACTATCTGTTGCGGATTAGCAGAAGCGAATTGTTTGCTTGCGAGGCGCGATTCCGAGGGCCACGAGAGAGGAGATTCTGGACCCTCTCGACGGTCCAGATCGGGCCTATTGAATGCAGATATGGATGTGTGACGGACAGGCTTGCGCTTTAAACACTAACTTTTCGAACCTTTTCAAACTGAAGTTCAATAAAAACAAACGAAGAACTGTAAAACTGCTCGCCAAACGTTCGCGGCCGAAGGCATGAATATGAGTTTCCGAGTGTAATTGCCAAACTCGAGAACTTCCGCCCAACTTCCCGGAGGTAAACTCCGGCCGCGCGGCCGAAACTACTCGCACTTCCTGCCCGACGCAACAATGCGAAATAAAACGGCGTCCGGCGCCCGCCGCGAAGCGCGGCAATCAAACCGAGCGCGCGATCTCGAGGCTCCTTCTTCGCCGGCGCCGAGACGATGCCTCCATCCTCGGCGGCCTTTGACCGCCGCCGGCGGGCCGCGCGCTCGCCCGGCGGTCACTTAATGTTTCACTTATTAACTTTGCGCCGCCCGCCTTTGGCCGCGCGCCTTTGTTGTCCGCCGCCGCCATTGTGATGATTACGGTCGTGCCGCTAACAAGGCACTTGATTTCGCATTCCCGATTGCCGCCGCCCGCCGATTCGGGCGGGCAACAAAATCGCCTCGAAACTCGCAACAGATAACTGCGGGGAACTCGCCGAAACTAGCGAAACTCGACCGAAGCGAGGTCGAGTAATTGGCCGGGTCTGTTCGGCGCGCATTATGTGCGTCGAATTGTCGGCGCCCGCTCGCTCCGGCTCGGTTGCGATGGTTAAACATCGCCGGGGTTGCCAAACAAATTGGCACGAGTCGGCCGCTCGCCGCCCGGACGCGCTTCGCGGCGCTCGTGTTTGCCTTCCAATTCGGTTCATCATAACGACGCGATTTCATTACGATCGTTGCTAATGCAGCCGGTTATCGCCGTTCCTAATTCGATCGGCGCCGATCTGCAGCGGCCGGACGCGGCTAAGTCGTTTTTAACGGCGGCGGCTGATACGAGATACCTGATACGCGGCGGGTCTTCGGGCGCATCATCAATTTCGGCGCCGGCTTCGATATTAAATCGCGCCTACGCGTCGCGCGAATTCTTCCACCGGCGGCGCGGCGGAGATTAGCGCGCGCCGAATATGCGCGGGGGCGTTTGCACTGCGGGCGCATAATGCGCTCGGGAGCGCGCGTTAGCCGACGCTAGCGAGCGGCGCGCCTCGGAAGCATTAGCGTCGAGCCGGCGGCGGCGGCGGCGGCGCCGGGCGCGCGCGCGCGCCCACGCCGAGTGTACTTTATATGGCTTTATGTAGTTTTTCCGCAAGCGCAGCGAAATTCGACCGCAATCAATATTAATTATCCGGCGGGCCCCTCGACGCGCTATCGCTTCATCGCCGACGACGTCGATGCCGTCGAAGGGCGCCCGCCGAGCCGTCGAGCGCGCCGAAGTCGACGCGCGCGCTTTTTTATCAGCGTCCGATTGATTCGCAAAGTCGCCTCGCGCGTCGCGGCTCGTTCGCACTGCGAAATCGCGGCGGCGCGCGCCGCTCTCGATTTACATTGGCGTCATGCATTGCGCGCCGGAGCTAATGGCCCGTGCGGCGTCCGACATCATATTTTCACGCCGATGAACGCCGGCGATTCATGCGATGCTCTCCACTTCATGCATGCGCGTCGCGAGTGCGGCCGGCGGACGGCGCGGCGCGGACGTCAATGTGCCGCGCGCGAAAGCGCCGCGACGCATAATTAAAAGCAAGCCGAAAGCGAAACGCGCCGAATCTATGAATGATTCACGCCTCCCCATTAACGACGCCGGCGCGCCGACTTTTCGCAGACTTTAAATTCAACGCCGAACTTGGCCGCCGCCGAGGAATATTAAGCAGGCATTACGGATGCGAAAAATTAATGAAATCAATTAGCGAAGCTGTATAATTCACGATCTTCTCTTTTGTTGCAGGTAAGCGCCTTTTTTTTTCTCTCGCCCTGCGCGGACGGCCGCGAACTTTCGACTTTCCGCACCGCGAAACGCTCCGCGCCGCCCGCTGACCCTCAATTAAAAGTGCGGCAACGTTGCTCGCATTGTGGATACTCGCGACGCCGAGACGCGCTGACGGCGCGCGCAAATTCCGCGCGAAATTTCGACGCGTCTCAGCCGCTGCTTATTGCGCTCGCGCGCTTCGCATTCGCGTCACGCGCGCGCGCACATCTCGGCGAAATTTTGAGCGCGCGCGGCGGGGCGGGCGGTTCGCGCGGAAAAACTTTCGAAGATGCAAAGTGGCAGAAACTGTTCGGAACTGTTCGGCGAGATTAAGCGGGAAATTTCGGAATTAGGTGAAACTAAGCTGGCAGAGCCGCATTCCGCGGCGGACTTAAAACGTCCGCAATTTTCGTGCGCGGTTCAACAAGTCGTAACTTGTTTACGCTGCGCACTTGCGAAGCGCGAAAAACCTTAAGAGATTGCGCCGAATTCTCGCGCGCGTCGCCGATTTTTGCTTGCGCGCGCGAAAGTTATTAACGAAGTGACGCAATCCCGATGGCGAGATTATGCGATGATGCATGATAGTCATTTCGGATTTCGTAAGATTGCAATCGGCAATGGCAGCGCTCGGCGGCGGCCGAGGCGCGCGCCGCTTCTCCGCTTTAATTAACCCCGTCGCGCCGGCAAAAAAGGCGCACTGTAAAAATTAAATATTCATGGCTTACGCGCTCGGATTAAGCAGTCTCATAAACATGCGTGTTAATTAACTCCGCACGATCTGCTCGGACTGCTCGCGGCGCGCCGTCCCTTCCGTTCGGCGCGAGCGTCGATCTCGCGCGCCGCCCGCTCTCCCGAAGCGAAATACTATCGCGCTCCCGACGGCGTAGTGCGGACGCGCGCGCTCTGATTGAAACAAAATTAATTAAAAACTTCGCCCCGGCGCCGCTCGGCTTTGTTGACGCGCGCGAAGACAATGACGGCGCCGGAATGGAAATCTTCCGAAAACGTTGCGGACGTCGGGCGAGAAGTATCGGGCTCGCCGACGCGCGCCGCCGCCGCGCGAAGTGAGCGCGCGGAAAATTGGCTTCGAAGTCAATAGCGTTCGCCGGCGACGGAAGCGTCGCAACATAAATATAACGCGGCGGGGCGCACGGGCGCGCCGTTAGAAAAAATAAATTGCGAACTAACTTCGCGCGCGCGCCCGACGCCCGCCGCCCGTTCAATTAATATCTCGCACACTTTGCGTGCGCGCTCGTTCATTTCAGCCGCGCGAACGTTCGTGAGTGCGTCTCGTCAAAGTCCCTCGACGCCGAAAAGAAAAGCGTCGTTTATCTTGACGCGCGAAGAAAACCGCCGCGCGCTCCGAACTCGGAACGAGCAGATTGAAATAGTGGAAAACCGTCTCCGACTTTAACAACTCCGATAGTTAGCTTAAGTCACGGGAGCCGGGCGCCCAGTCGGAAGCGTTCGAATCGAATCGGCGACACGGAGAAAGTTTACGGACAAAGGGACGACGTAAATCCCGTCGGAGATTGATTCTTGCCTGATTTGCATAAAACTGGATCGCGATTCCTTTCTCCGGCATTAATCGTGTTGATTCGATATGGATTCATTGCGCGCCGATTCCGCACTCCGCGCTCCGGCTCGGCATAAATCGCGACGCGCTGATCTCCGCGCCGATATCGCCGACGAAGTCGTTCCAAGTCCCATTAAAAGTCGTTAGGACAGTAAATCCGCCGAAATTTACCTTCCGCTCGCAGGCCTGGGGCGGACTGTAGTTGATTTCTTGGACGTGCCCGGATGCCAAAACGCCCTCATTGTGCGTCTGAAGTCGCCGCCGGAGATTTTCAAGGAATTTTCGCGTTTTCGTTCTCAATGTCAATATTATCGATAGTCTAACTAGAAAACGGTGCGCGCCCTTCAGTTGGAATGCGACAAACGTTCGTTCGGTCGGAAAAATATCAACAAAACTCGCATTTTTGTTCCGCGCTAACACCCTTGCAATTTCGGCAGTCGGTCCGTGCGGTCCTCTCGCGTCGGCAGCGTTCAGCGCGAACAGCGGTTTTAATTTTAATTTTGCGGCTGCGAGTGCGCGTCCGTCCGGCGCGGCGCGAGCGTCGTTTAATCCTGCAAACATTCAATTTATTGCGTTTAAAACCGCGCGACGAAGATGGACAGGAAGCGCGCCGGACGGTCCGCATCTGGCGACTTCGCGTCGCGCGCGCGTCCGGCGGCGAGATCCGCGAGCCTGCCGTTCGCGCCGCCGCCGTCCGCCCGGCGCTTTCTATCATTCCGTCTTTGCGCGTCCTGCGGCGCTCGCTCAAACCGCATGCATTATTTATGACATTATATCCCGGTTACAAGCCCATCTTCAGATTATACGTGTCTCTCGACTCAACCTATGCAAACATTTCGAGCGCGCGCTCCCGCCGCCTAACCCGAAAGTCGTTCATCATCATCATTCCCCGCCGGAGGAGAGCGAATACTTTTGCGCGCTCGCGTGTCGTTTCTGTTTTTGCGTTTGCGTTTGCGCCGCCGCCGCTGGAAGCGCGCCGCGCCGCGCGTTCGCATCCGGCCGCGGCCGCCCTTTCTTCGGGGTTTATGTTTAAATTTGTACCTGTCTTCCCGTCCGCGCTTCGAATTGCTCGCGCATTGTGCGCGCGGATTTGATTTAGAGCGTCGGACATTAATCGCATTCGTCGCGGCGGCGAACTTTTCGCGCGCCGGCGTTTTTATCGAGCCGCCGAGCGTCCCACCGCGGCAGAGTATTTCGGGGATGCTTTGGCGCGCGGGAAATTAGTGAAGTGTGCTTGCGCATAGTGGGCCGGCCGTCGGCGCGCCGATACTCGCGTGCGTGTTCGCGCGATATTTACACGCGGCGCGGCCTGCGTGCTATTTTTGTAAAAATAATATTTACATTTTTGCCCTAATCTAATTAGATTAGATAAAAGCACGCGTACGAAACCACTAAATTACGTTTTAACTCGTAACTAACGGGCCAAACAAGCGCGCAAAAGCGCCGGATTGTCCGAATAGTAAAGCCGAGCGAAATTCTTCAAATAACCGCGAATAAATCACGATAACATTCGGCATGCAACGGCGCCGGCAATTCTAACAGTATTTCTTCGCATCGAGCGAAAGAACACAACGCTCGGCCCGAACGGCTAATTGAATAGCTTTGAGTAATTAATTCCAACGAGCTCACGTTAACCGTCGCAGAAAGCTAAACATTCTTTGGCTCTGGTGCAATTAAAACAAAAAAAAATGTAATTCGTGACTATTAACATTTATAAATCATTAAAGCGCAAATACCTTAAAGAGCCCGCGAGATTGAAATTGGCCGATTTGTTAGTTTTAGCCAAACCGACGTGCCCAACTCACTACGAAAAAAAAAACCCGGCGAAAACAATAAAACAAAATTTCCGCGCGCTCTATGAATTGCGATCGTTTCATATATCTTTTATTGCGCCGCTGGAAAATAACAAACATATATATGCACAAACACACGCGTCGCCGTTAATTAACATAGAAACTGTGGCGATTGTAGGATATACGCTTTTAAATGCAAAAATGCGAAAAAAATACGTTAAAGCGAAATGTAAATCAAGTTCATTTGTCACCCTAGTTATTTTTTATTGTCGAGACCTTTCCTTCCCCCCCGCGCGGATATTCTTTCGCGCTCGTCGTCGCCGCCGGTCTCTCGCTCTTTCATCACGAAAAAAGTGCGCTGCGAATTTTCCAAATGCGAGGCTAATTCGCATTTGTCAAAGCCTGTTTGGCGTTTGTGTCGGCGATGCCCTAATTGCCGGCGTTTATGCAAATAATCGAAAAAGTTGCGCCCGGGGCGTGAATTTCGCGGTTTGATTATTTATCGGAACTTCTTCGGGACGCCGGCGCGTTGCCGCTGGAATATTTAGTTGCTTCGCGGGGCGCGCGTTCTCGAGGTAAAAGTTAAAGTGGAAACTTTCGAATAAAATAAAATGTAGCGAAATGTGGCGTCGCGTTGTCGGCGCGCGGGGGCGACGCGATTCGGAAAAAACAACGAAATAATAACGCGGAAAATACAAAAGAAGGTCGCGCGAGAACGGCGGCACCTTCGCGCGTTTTATTTGCGCCCTCCGCGGCGGGCGTTAAGAAACGCAAATAAGCGCCGACGCTCGCCGTCGAGGGGCGCGCACTTTATTACGATTCCACGCACTTTACGTTTTCTCATTTTCGTTCGCCTTTGTTTCGACGACATTTTCACGGGCGTCGCGGGCGAACGTATCAACGCGCCGCAATAATAACGCAATTAGAAGACGTGCGCGCCACGCATGCTCATCTGCCTTAAAAATGGCCCCGAACGCGCGCGACGCGAAGGCCGCGATAGGCGAGTGCGGATGCGATGCGCTCGCGGGCCGTCGGCGCGGCGGCGGCGGCGGCGGCGAAGAGGTTGGCGGTCCGGGGACCGCGCGCGTCCCTCGCCCTCGGCCGGGGCGGCAATGCGCGCCGGGGAGGAATAAATGTGTTGCCGCGCGAAATGAAAGTGTCTCATCTAGAAGGACGTTGGAAATGAGAGCGACTTCAAAGGATGCGCGCGGCCTCGGCGCCTTCTTTCCGCGCCTTCTTTTTCTGCGCCCGCGCCGTCGCGCGTCGCGCCGCCCCCGGTCGCAATGCGCGCTTGTTTATGCGCGAATTTGTATCCGAGACGGCGCATATCGTATAATACATGATTAAAACGTCGCCGTCGTGGGGACGGCGGCGCGACGCTCGTTTCGTTTTTTCCAGCCGCCCCTTCTCTCCTCAACGCGCCGCGCCCGCTAATGTGCATAAACACAAACGACCTGCGAAACCGACTCACCTTGGGGCCGCGGCGCGCGCAGAAAATAATTTTCTCGTCTCGCCGCGCGCCCTGTAAAACGCAAATCGCTCGTAAAATGCGCGCCGCGGCAAGGGCGGCTAAAAGAATACAGCCGGCGCGGGCGCACAAAGGCGACAGGCTCATGTCAGATCTGTCACGAGCAGAGGACCTGCGAGCGCCGCGCAGTCACAATCTTGCCTAAATTGGAGCGGACTTGCATTCGTTCGCCGGAACGTAAAAATAAAAATGGTCTAGGTGTTCATCTCGGCTCTCGCTCGAAGAAATTGTCCTCTTCGCACGCGTTCTCCGCACGTCCACTGAATTATGCACGACGACGGCGCGCCGCCCATGCGGATAATTGCGTTGCACTATTCGAACGTTTGCGCCCCGAAGGAATGTTGCGCACGTTAATTAATTTATTCTTTTCTGGTGTAATTCGAGGCGTGCGGTTTCGCCGCGTGAATTCGATTCGCTTGACCCGATCCGGCCGGCGACTAGCCGGTCGCCGAGCGACAGGAAGCGACATTAACAAACGTTAAAGCCGCGCAACGCAGAACGCGTCCGCGACGCTCCCGACCGCCCTCTCGAATCGCCGAACTCGGCCGGGAATAAAGCAAACGTTAAATGACCACCCGCCGATAGCATCCGCGCATTAGCAAAGACGCGCTCTTATTTGGCGTATCACATAATTTAGCGCGATGCATAATTCAGCAGGTGCGCTTGCAGCGTCGCGTTGCTGCCGGCAGACTGGGCGCGCGGCGCTCGGTGTTAATTATGAGCGCGCTCGCAAATAATTATTTCGAAATCACTTGCAGTCGCGCGTCCATCCACGTCGAGCAATCGCAATTAACGCTCCTGCGTGTATCGTGTTAACCGCACGAAATTAAAACTGCTCGACGTCCGCTTGTTTTTTCGGCGGAAAATTTCGCGTATTACTCGGAGCGGAATGAATGCGCATATAAATTCGAACAAAGACAGCTGCTCCTAATTAAATCGTTTTACACGAACGCGGGGGTTTTTGGCCGAGACGAAACGCTTCGGGACAAACGTCGGCGCAAAGATCGACTCCGGAGGCGCAGAGAAAGAATTATCGGCGACCCCCGCTCGAGGCTAACGAGCTCATAATAAACGTCTAACGAAGGGCGCCTCTTGTTTTCGTCCGTTCGCTTTCGTTCCCGTATTATAAATAAAAGCGCCGCCGATGCAGCGGAGGGGATGACTAATGATCGGCCGAATTGCGATCGCGATCGCGGCGCGCCGCCGACGCGAAAAGCGCTCGGTCGGCCGGTCGGCGAATCTTCTCGTCGGGTTGGCGCGCGCGCGCGGCGGCGGCGGCGGCCGGGGATGTCCGCCGGCATGTGCATCGCGTTGTTGGGACATGTGACGCGACGCACGTGTCCGCATGTCCGGCTAATGCGTCCCGCCGTCCCGCAACGACGGCTAAGCAGCCGAAGATTGTTTCGGCACATAATGCAGCGTGCGGGCCGGTTCGCGCGCGGATGCTCTTCGGCGGCGGCGGCGGCGGCGACGGATTGATCGGGCGGACGACGCGCACCGAAGAGTCCGGCCGTGCGGCAACGCTCGCAGCCCTTTCCCCCGTCGCTGACCTACTGCGTCCGCCGCGCGGCGTCATCGCTATCGATATCGCGCGACGCCCGAATGCGGCCCGCCGCGTTCGTGCGCTTCGAGAGTCGGAAAGTTAGTTGGCAATATCGGCGGTTTAGCAACGACGCGCGGCGGTAACGGTAACGGTAACGGCGCGAACGTGATGATAACTTCGGCCAGACGCATCGCCGTCGCCATCGGCGAACGCTTGTTTGTTCAATTGTTCGCTCCGGCGCAATTGCGAGCGACCGCTTCCCGTCCCTGGCCGCGCAGGAAGCTTTTCTTATCGCTTATCGCGTGGAGGCCACTCGCCGGCCGGATGCAAATGGTCGGCCGAAAGGCGGCTCTCGCTTCGCCGCCGTCGCCGCCGCCGGCACCCCGGCTTGCCGCGCTTCGGGTCGCGCTCGGCGCGAAGTCGCCGTCGATTCGGCGCGAAACGAGTCGCCAATTACCGGGGATCGATGGATGAGCGAATGGATCGCTCGCGAACGGCTTGCGACGGCGGCGGCGCGGCGTCGGCGTTGCGAATAGCAAATGCCAATTACGCCGCGTCGGACGAACGAATCGCTTCCTGCCGAGCCGGCCGGACCGAAGCAATAACGGACGCCGGCGGCGGACGTTGGCAAATTGTCCTTAGACAACCGCCGAGTGAGTGATTTCTGCGTCGGCCCGAGTCGAATTCCGCGAGCGGTCCTTGCGCGCCCTCGTTACGACGAGCTGCAAACCGCCGAGTTCGAAACTTCGCGTCGCGCAGCTTAGAAATTGTTCGGAAACTCGGCCCGCCACACGTGCTCCTGGCATGTTATTTATATTAAAATAAAATTCGAAGCGGAAAAGGAAGAAATTGCGATTGGCTTCGATGGAACTTGGCCGAACGTTTTGTTTATGCTCTGCATTCGCGATTGAGCCGGCGCCTTCGGGCGGAGTGACTTCGTCGTCGGGAAAATTCCGGCGCGCCCGCCAGCCGCGCGCGCAATTTTTCTCTTTGGGCCTCGCTTATTTTTCCACGCTCGCGCGTATATCATCTGCGCGCACGCCGACGTTCGCCTCGTTGATCCGCGCGCCGCGCTCGTTTTTCACGCGCATCCTGCTCGCGGATTCGCCACTTCGAACGCTTCCGGCCTCGCGCGCAATAAACAACGCGCGCGCGCGCGGAATGCGTTTAAGTTCCTCGCACTTGCGCGGCGTCTGCGCTGCCGCGTTTTCAGTTTCAGCGATTTAATAAACTAATTTGCTTCACGGCGCGCCGCTTAAAGCGAGCGGAAAATGTCAGCGCTCATTGAAAATAGCACTGCTGACAATAAAACTTCAGAACTGCCGACACTGCACTAGTAACACTGTCCGACAGAAACACGCC
>JARRAA010002875.1:0-16404 GCA_030557295.1 Ecitodaemon sp. MM-2014
TTAAATTTTGCATTAAATAAATAGAAGACTGTCTTAACGAAGGTATTGACAAACAAATTAATTTATTCCGTCCCTATACCTCATTATTATGCGGGTTTTTCGGCCTGACCGGAATACTGTTAAAAATGATTTACGAGTTAGGCTGGGTAGCCTAGCCTAGCCTAGCCAAAGTGTGCACACGGTAATGCGAATTACAAGATGGCGGTCAAGTCGATGGCAGGCGGAGAATTCGAGACCGCCATCTAGGGCCGCATAGTTGTACTCTCTTAATTATGCGCCGCGATGCTGGAATTTCAGTGCGCCCGGCTAGATACGACCGGCACGCTTGAATTATATTTCGTGCATTTCGCGAAAACATATTTTACTCGCGGCGAAATGCGCGGAATGCCGACGAAACAGATAAATATAGGCCCTATTGTTTTTGCCCGCGCGCTCGTAATTGCATAAATTAACACCATCGTAAATTTCGTTATCGACGCGCATAAACGCGCGTCCGGCTGGAAAATGCGCGCGTCGGCGAAGCGAGCAAACGCTATGGACAAACGTCTAGATTTCGTGTAAAAATCGAGCGAAACGACTGCGCAACTCGCAGGAGCGTATTATTACCGACGATAATGCGAGCCGCTCACCCGAACTCGACATATTTCAGTTGGCGCTCGCGTCTGCAGTGCATTTTTCACTTCGACTTTTCCGAAGCGTCGCGTCGGAACTTACGTAACGATAATTTCCACGTAGCTAATCACGTTCGCGTTTAATGGCGCCGACCACGAACGCGGCCTATAGTGATAAATGCGCTCGTTAATTAACGGCTCTAAATGCGCATAAACAAACAAGCAATAATCGTAATACCTGCGCCGGGCGGCGGCAATTAAAGTTTCAATAATAAATGACGCTCTCGAATTGGATTCGCGCGCATTTTTCTTTGATTACATAATCGCGTCGTGTTGACGCTTCACCTTGTTCCGCGTCGACTGTCAACGAGCATTTTCCATTTTATTTATTACCCGGCAATGATTAATGCGATTATTAAAAACGAACGTTGCTTTCGTCCGAACTAATGCACCTTCGGGCGCATGGCTAAAAATAGTGGCTAATCAGTGGTTAAGCAATTAAGATCTAATGTTCGAAGTGCCCGGGTGCCCGGCTCGAGATTAAAAATTACACCTTCACAAAGGTGCATAATACACGCCTCATTATGGCGTACAATCGTTCGAGGAGCTTTTCTATTATCGCGCGGCGTCGTTTCTGCGATAAGTTCGACGAGAAAAACTTAACGAAATTAAATGTTTGCGCCCGCAACGAGGAGTAACAGCGGGAGATGATTATCAAAAAATGTATTCCTATTCGCCTCTGAATAACTACCTGGCATGTACTCTGGCGCATGCATCGACATGTAATGTACTTTTCTTTATATACGGGGTGGTGCGACATCTTGGCTTGGAGGTTTAAAATGTCAGAAATACGGACGAGAGAATTGTTTGCGTGTTTTGGGCGAAACACCCTGTAGACGGATTGAGGACTCGAGATGTATAACAATACGCCCCGGCTGACTATGCAGAACATGGCCGAATTAGTCGCGCGGAGTTTGGCAAACGCAGTTGAACACGAAATTAATTACAAGTTTCGGAGGCCGTAATAGGAAACATAATGCGCCGCCGCCGAGTTTCGCGGTACGCCTTCGAGATACCGCGGCCCGAACACGCTCCCCGAGCATGTACGATATGTAATTTTACGTATAATAGAAAAATACGAGTATAAATTTTAATTATAAAATTCATTAGCTCGCCGCGCCGGCTTATAACATCATAACCTCTCGCGCCGGCCCTCCGCCCGTTGTAAATTGTTTAGAAGGACCCGAATCAGATGAAAAGCACGAAAATGTTTCGCTCGTTGTTCATCCGAACACGAAATATTCGAAACGCCCGCACGACCTGGATGGTCGCAGGCCGCGGTGCGACTGTTGCTAATTATCAAGAAGCTAATTACTATGCGGAGCAACAAATCACAATGTAAATAATGCGTCGTCGCCTTTGTTTCTGTTGCTGTAAGCCGACTGGTTGTTTTTTTCGCTTCTCGGCGTATTGGAGCGGCGCGGCGTTGGAAAGGTTCGGGAAAAACAAAACGCGCTTGTTTCCGTAACTGAAAACATCGTCGACATTTTGTTGCGTATCGCGCTGGATATGCTAATGCCGTTGTTAATGCAATTACAAAAACGCCATAAAGATCGCTATCGCCGAGCGCGCGGTCGCCGCCATTAATTTATATCAAAAACGGCGCGGCCATTGTTTCGTAATTATAATAACGACGCGCGCTATAAAGCTTTATTTATTGCGTGCGCGTTTTATTGGGGATTCGCGCGAGGGATTAAGCGAATCGTTTTTCAAGCCTTTTCACAAGTCGTTAAAGTAGTACGGTCTTGCGATTAAAATTAAGATTTTCGATAGGTCACACGTCGTTGGCAGATGGCACCACTTGCCAAGGCATAAATCTTTTGCGTTAAGCTCAATTGCTTGTATTTTACTTCAATTTCCCAAATTTACTGAAATTCATGATTCCACAAGCACTTTCTGTGCTTATTTTGGCTCTTGAATATATTATTTTCGATAGTTATTACTGAGATATGACATCATTTGTCACCTGTTTAAACTTTTATGTTATTAGTATTCGATACTATTTAACAATTGACAGAAAATTGTAGTTGGAATTTTTTAAATTCTCTTCTTCCCTAAAAAATACAAGTATTTGACTAATTATATTTTAGACACGTCCACGTGTCATTGATAGATGGCGTCACTTGCTAACACATTAAACTGTTAATGTAAGGTCAATTATATGTTCTTTAAAAATATTTGAATTTTTTAACTCATTTTGAAGCCTCCTGCAAATTCGCTTGTTTCCTCTCTGGAAAAACACTATTTATTGATCCTAATTATATTTGTTTATGTACGTTTGATAGAAATTAAGATACTACAATCAAATAAATTATTTCTTTCTTGTAGTTCATTCCCCATATGGATTCCATTCCACCTTCTTCATTCTGATAAACTTCTGATCAAGATAAAGATAACTTCCTCGTTGGGAGTAAGTAATGCCCTCCAGAACACCCACCTAATGGTCGGACTAATGATTAAATCCACCTCCGTAGTCCGTGTATCGTTCGCTTGCTTGAGCAAATAATCAAATATTCCACCCAAGCCCCAAAGGTCCACTTAACGAGTTATCGATGAGCTACTAACTTCTCCATCAGATTTCACTCCTCAGTCGCTAGCTTCCCAAGTTGTTCAAGAAACGATTAATCGTTTAATTAAAATTGCGTTAACCAAATATTTAGAATGTTAATTATAACTGGATCGCGGTACACGAGAATGGGCAACGCTTGTTGGGACTTTGGGAAGGTTTTAAGTTCATGTTATGTCGGTTGGTTTCGTAATTTTCGGCTGCCGCTCGCTCTAGTTGATTTTGTGGTTTTGCTTTCTTCTAATTGGACGATTCGAGTGTTTCGACGTGTGGCTTTGTTCTTCCTTAACAAACAAAAGCAAAACAAATGAAATTTTGTCATTCTTCCATTCATCAAAGCGCCAGCCATTGCGTTGCATTGTTTTCGACCCGCGTCTTTGAAGTCTTTGTGTCGTCGTTTGTTTCATTGTGAGTTTGCCATGATGCATCATGGGATAATCCGTTGATGTTGGCGAATAATTGCGACGGAGTGAAAGTCGTCCATTTGGCGTACGAAGAGTCCTCTCAAATTCTGGATTTTAATTAAAGTGTATCTACTTGTTGATCGACGCTCACAATCAGACAAATTCGAGAAATATTCGGTAAGAGAATTAAACCGGAGCGTTGTAGCTGTTGTTTTTGTGACTAATGCGATTGTCGTCTTCTTGTTGCAAATATCGCGTGTCGATGCACCCTTCTGTCACGAAAACGGCACTACGGCCGACCGCACCCCGGTCGTGACCAAACAGACCAAGAGACCAAGGGGACATCGTTTAAGTGCTTTTCGGACCGGACTTAAGTCGAAGCGCTTCCAAGTCATATCTACAGTTACGTAGCGCATTAGTTCATCAAGACTTCGTTACCATCGCAGGTGCTTTCTTTTTCCTGTCCTCGTTCCTTTCCTTCTCCTCGGGTTCTTTTTCCATCGACGCGCACCTCGTAAAAAGTACTTAAAACAAAACAAAGCTCTCTCGGCTTAACGCTTTAAAATAAAAACGTTCGAAGGGGAAGAGAGCTGAAGGATAGTCATATAAACGGGTATTAATGTCCACTCCGGAAGTCGGTTAATTGCGTCAATTCCTCAAACTAAACACGTGTGATAAATGCGAACAAAGATAATGGTCGTTGGGGTGTACGTATGCCGGCCCAATGTCCATATTTTCACTCTTACATGCTGTATGACGGCGACTTGATGGACGATAATAAATTCGGCATTTAGTACGTAACGAACTAATTATAAACGTGGCCGAAATTAAAAAAAGGGGGCGCTGATTGTTATCGGATATTCTCGCAGAGTCTGTTTTACAGTTCGCTTCCTTTTAGCGACTTTTTTTCGCATTCGTTCTTGTTATTCCGGTTGTTGATAGTCCTCCGGAATGTCCAGACGTCCTCGGCGTAAGTGGAAAGTAAGGAAATGAACAGTTTTACTACAGACATTGCGAGGGTTGTAGAGGAGCGGGACAAGCATGCAGGACAAACGTTTCCACAAGGGTTCGGTGCCAAAAGCTCCGGACGATATCCGCGCGGCCGAGCACTTTGTATTGAGAGCGCGCACAGCTTCGACCGAACGCACAACACCACCCAGGCCGCGACGCCCGGCGACGCTCAGATTTATTGCCGCATTTATCAACGTCGTCGAATCAAAAAAGACGCGCGCATTTTTTCCCCGCGCGCGCCGCTTTGCAGAGGGCGTCAGCGCCAACGTTTAGGTATCGACGATACGGCGCGCTGATGCTAAACCTTCCAGAACTAAAATAACCTCGAATAAAAACTACTCGCTCCGCGTTTTCTTTGTTTATTTTAAGGAGTGCGACTAGCGCGAGGGATATTTCAACATTGCCTTAACGAAAATAATAAACAAACCAGGATCAACTAGAGATTTGTAAGTTCACGCGTTCCCCACCCCTGGGATATAAAACTCACACATAAAACAAGAACTAGTCTAATTAAATCGACCGCAACTTTCGAAGATGTTCAGGAATTTATGACGCCGACACGTTCGCGTCGGTACATCAATAAATCCGAGTTAATTTCTTCCAAACACCGCCGAAACACGCGCGCTCGCATGGCCAAAATTTTAAGCGCCGAAAGGTGAGCGATAACAATTCCGGATGGCGGAGAGAAATCCGTGCGGCGCGAGCAATCAAATAAATTAGATTAGCGTTAGCGGTCGAAATTAAGCGTGGCCAAATTCAATTAGACCGAACTAGGCATAAAGCGTAATTTATGTAAATTACGCGCGTCGCGCGCGGCAATAAAACCGAGAATGTTGCAGCAAGAGAGAAAAAAAAGCGCGCGCGTTCGCCGCGCGTCGTAAATTTGTCAATCGTTTATGCTAATCAGGCCTAATCACCAAACTCGCCGACGTCGGCGCGTCTTCAAGTCCTATCGAATTGCTAATGTTTTCAAAACTTCACAAACCGAATTTTTCGACGACGTTTTTTATGAAAATTGACCAGTTTAGAGGTTGCCCATCATCATTTACGAAATTTGTAAATTTGTCGCTCGTAAATGCCACGAGTGTCCGAGGAGCTTAGAGCATTAGCTAATCGTCGCTCGTGACCATCGCGACGACAGTTCTTTGTGTGACGAGTGCCAAAAGCGCTGGCAAACCGGCCGAATTAATCGAATCAATTTGCATACAAAAGTAATTGCTCTCTCGCCGGCGCACCGGTTTCTCAACGTGGCGCAACAATGCAATCAAAACGTCGGTTATAAAATGGAATAAAAACTAGAGCAAGGGGCTGGCGCCGGGTCGCGCGCATTAAAAATTCATGGCTGTGTTTAACAATTTATAACAACGTTCGAACAACACGAAACAATTTCTAACGGCACGGAATAGTTTGCATGCGTAATTCTTGATTCGCCGCCTGCGAGGACGCGTTTAATTTCTCGTGTTCGCTCCGTGTGGCTAATTAGCGACGCGATAATGTAACAAAACAGTTTCGGCGTTCGGGCGCCTCCTTTACATATTTTCGGTGGTTTCTGCGTTTTACTACCGAACGACGCCGAACGCGCGCAGTGGGAAAGCGGCAGATGCGTTTTAATTCCTCTCGCGAGGACATGTTTCGATGATAAAATTGTGTAGCCCAAGGGTTGATGATGGTTTTCGAATGTAAAAGTGCATTAAATTAGGCCGGGAAGTTAAAATTATAAATTAAAATAACAGACCACACATATTTCGGGTTTCTGACGTTCTTTTCACATCGTTTTGTGACGAATTAATAAATTATTAATAATTCTCGAAATTCACGCAGAATTAACGAATTAATAATAATTAACAACAAGAATTCGATGAATTTTATCAAAGCGCATTGATCGATCGTAAAGCTAATTAGCAAGACGGGCTTCCTGCAGATGAATTAATTAAATTAACTTTTATTTACTCCATCGATGTAAATTCAAATGGATTTCATTGCCCCGCGGCCTCCGGACATTTTATTTATTCGCCGTCGTTCGCGACGGCGAATTTTACGATGATTCCGGCAATTTTACATTTTATTAATTTATCAACTTAATTATAAACGAAACTTTTTAATTGCGAACCTATTTATGTCTTATTCTCCGCGAATGTTTAGAATTCTCGCATTTCCACGCGTGTCGGCGCGGCGGTAATTTATTATATTGCAATCAGAGGCATAAATTACGGCCGGGCGTTGATATCTCCTTTTGTTTTTATTCGGCGCGCATACGCCAGCGCGTTTGTTGATGTTTATTTCCTAAGGGGATTGTTTTATTGCGCTGCGGAATCGAATAGAGATGTTCGCGCGCGCACGAAATTCAGCGGCGCGCCGTTAGCGTTTGTAATTTATACTTCATGGCGGATTAATAAATATTCGCGATGCAGCAACACGCACCCGAAACCGCTCGTAAATTAGCTCGCCGACGATGCGTCCGGGCCGCGGCCGGCCCGGCGAGATTGTGTGTGGAAGTATGAAAATTAATATTCGACAACATTTCCGTTTCTTGGCGCGCTCGCGGTTTTACGTCAGCGCCCGCTTAAATTATCATCCGGTCTGCGCGCGCGTTGTACCGCCGCGCGATTGATAATAAATTGTTATTTAATGGAATTACGATCGGCGCGAGCGAAAAACGGAGATTCATTCCGTCGTTTGCGGCGCTGTTAACAGAGGACGCTACTCGACAAGCGGGAAACTTTAATGCACAAACTTTAACCTCAAACGTTCCCATTATGTTTTCCTACTATGTCTCGAGTCACTTTGTGATTCTTCTCACAATCTTCGCACATCACACGTTAATTAAGACCCAAGATCGTGACGCTTTCCAGTAGCAGCCTCGATGCATCAGATAATGCGCCTTAATTGAACGCGAAACTTGTCACCTGGAATATCGCCGCCATGGCGCGAACTACATTTCGCTAACATCTTGCGCCCGCCTAATTATTAGGTAAATCGGAGGCGTCGAACAAACGCCATTGTTGCTCGGACGCGTTAATTAGGCGGCGCGTAGTAATTGGCTCGTTTTTCGACGATGTCGAGCGCTTTTTTCAACAAACCGCGCAAGTTTGCAACCCACGCGTCGCAGGCGCGTCGTTAGCTTCATCATCAATGCGTAGAAATTATAATGGGCGACGAAAACTAGACCAAAAACAACGAAATTTCAAGGCGAGGTTAAGCAAGTCGGCAGAAGTCAGCGCAGTCAATGAATGTGTTAATAGCTTAATTACTCGTTGGTAATGTTAGTCATTATGCCACTTCGAGTTTCCGAGAAGTCTAGGCGGCGTTTATTATTAAATAGAATATTTAGTTAATTGTCACCGTCAAATTAAGCCGCAAATATACGGAATTAATCGCGATGGTGTGGAAAATATAATTCCGAGTTGTTACTTCATGCCGGCGCGCGTATCTATGACGAATCTCGTTCTTGTTCTTGCGCTCGTTTCGTGCCGACTATCGGTCGAAAATTTGTGATAATTACACCGGCGGCTGGTGCGCTGACACTTTTTCGTTTTCGTCCGTTCGGCCTAATAACGAATAACAAACTAAAAACATCAGTTTCGTTGTTGTTCCGCCGGTGATCATTATCGGGGTGTTCGCCGCTCGCAATCAACGAAATGGAGCGAAACGTTTCGACACTCGAAGAGTGTCGGAAATCTGAAAACGGAGCGTCACGTGGCGTGCTTTTCGGGAATATTAGAATTGTCTATTCGTGTGGGGGCGGGCGCAAAACATGCGGGTATAGCTTGTTCTTAATTACTTAGTAAATAATGTGAAGTGAAGCGCTCGGGGCAGTTTTCGAGTCTTCGGTAGTGGAGGTGTGCGTGGAGTTGTTGCTAAGAGTGCTAAGGAATTAACTAAACTTTCTTACGCTTCAATTTAGTTTACTACATAATGAAAAATGTTAAATAATTTATCTGGAGGGTGAGATTTCTTCTTGCTTCTTGTCTTTCTGTTATTAACGAAGCGGCTCTTCGCCTCAAATTTTAATTTTTGATTTGCCAACTGACAATAAACGCTTCGCTGTTTTATTGGAATGCGCAAACGAAGCGAAACTCCGCCTCACAACTTCTTATAATTCCATATAAACTTTGCTCTTCTCTTCGCAATAGAATATTCCTCCGTTATCCCGAGATAGTTTCGTTTTACGTGGCGCGTATCGAGAAGATTTCGGATGCGAAGTTAGCGGAGTTTACGGCGATATTCGCAAGAAATTTCCGAGAAGTGCACTTCCCCCATTTCGGCACATACATTACGATATTTTACGACGACATGCGAATGAAAATCGCAGATAGAAATCACAATTTCTAACCTCAGATTTTCAAGACATCCAAGGCAGCTATGCGCAGATATCTCTTAATTATTCTCGAGAAACTTTCCGCTTTGGAAAATAATACAACTGCGACACCGCCAGACAATCGCGCAACAAATCGTTCCGTTCGGTATCTTCTCCTTGCGCTCGCTTGTCATTCATTTGCTTTGCCACCAACGTTAACGTTCGCTCGTGCGATTGTGTCGGCGCTCGCGTTTTGATCCCGATGTCGATGCGCGATTGTTCCTGGTTAATGTTTCGACGAGTGTCGACGCTCGTCGACGTGCGCGGTTCGAAGCCCATCCTGTCGCTCGTCGTGCCTAACGTTTTAGCCGCTCGGCGCTGGTAATCTGCGGATTTTATAATTGAAGGAAGTAGCGACACGCGAAACGCGGCTTCCTCGTTATTTTATATTCTCGCGCGCCGCGTGCACTTTTACGACGCGCCGCGGACGAAGATCTTGCCGTCGCGATAAAGCGCGCCACGGTGATTACGAGCGATAATTATAAACAATCGAGTTTTGTTTTCGTCCTCGAGCTCGCGGCCGCGCAGGCTGCGACCGTTCGAATTTACTCGCGCCCGAAATGAAACGTCCGGAGGATTTTCATCGACAGCGCAAATCCCGAATATTCACCTGGGCATTTTATCAAACTCTCTCACGCAAAACAAGAATTATCTTTTTGGATCGCGCGTGTTCGATGAAAAAACGGAAAAACTACGGACAATGGCGGCGCGCGTGTCGCGGAAAAATAAACCGCGCAAAATAAAAATATAAAAAAAAAGAGTGGAAACTACCAGTGGGAAATGCATCATATCGAAGCACAATGCGCATGCAAACAAACATCGAGATTTAGCGCCACGGTATCCTGTTCAACTGCCCCACATGTTTGTCCAATTTTTTTGTTTTCCATTTTTTATTTTATTGAAGTAAAATACGACGTTTTTTTACAAACGCGCCGTGGCAGTGAGCGAGACGAGTTTTTAACTTTTTTTTTTGCGTAACCCGTGGCCCATAATGCCCATTAAAATTAAGTAGCCAATTTGTTTGCATTGAAATTTATAATTTTCGAAAAGAATTTAAGTTCTAAACATTCAAATTTTATGCGGCGCGCATCTTCTATTAGGAAAAAAAAAGTGTGAATATGTGAATAGATGAATATCATTCGCGTTGCTTTCTTCCTCGAAGCATTTTTGGTGATTTTACGATGGTGCGACGTAAATAGTTGTAACAAAAAATTACGCTGCGCGAGCGCCGCGGCGCCCTAATGCAGTCATTACAGCGATGGAAATTAATTTTTCCGAGTGAATTTTTTCCACGCCGGATAATGTGGCGTGCGGCGATCCACTGAATTGTCATCGTAACGAGGCTTTTGTTCCTTTTGTTGCTCCCCCGGAAAATAGGTTGCGCCCGCGAGCGCCGACGCCATTGCGGCAGCAAGCAGAAACATTATTAAACTGAAAATCGTCATTAATACGCTTTTCACAATAAAACGGATCACGAACGCCTCGCTCGTAATGAGGATTTCACGCGACGCGTTGTCACGGTTGTTGTTTTTTTCGCTCTTGCGCTGTTCCTAACGGATCGTAACGGGTCGCGCGACGGCCCTGTTTTCTCGCTTTTAATGGCGCTGAAAATGTCGAGGAAAAACGCTCGCGGACGCTTATCGGCAGGACATCTCATATAATAACCGAACGCGCAATCCCACTTTCGTGCCGCGCGACAACTCGACAATAACATCGGACGGCCTACAATGTCTGGATTGTTCCTTTTCGGAGACGAATCGAGACGGAACCGGCGCGCCATTGTGGCGATGATTATAATTATAATCGGGTTCGGACCGGTTGAAACTTATGAGTTTTAATGATGTGTAATGGCGGCCGGGCGGCCAGAAAACGCGCGCGGTAAATTATTCCGTACGCGGCGCGCACGTAGGGCATTATCTTACCGATCTACATGTGTGTTCTAATCAAATATGCAAAGCGCGAGGTTGGCATCAAGCCGATGCTCACACGAAACTCGATAGTCGATGCGGACGTGGACACGAGCGCGTCGCCGGATTCATTGTTTGATTGTTTTTAACTAAGGTTTCGGACACGAGCGTCGCGCTCGCGACGACAATGCACAAAAGGCGAACATCTCCAAAATCGTCCAGCGAATTTTCGACTTTTTATTGTTTTCCTACAGTAATTGAATGTTAAATGCCGTCCGAAATGCCATTCGAATACTTATAGACCACCCAAGCACGATAGGCAACCATATAAGCATCACCGTTTTCATTTCATGACATAACCTAAGTAACGAGCTATTTTTACGTTGGCTGTTATTTTTAGTGCGCGGATCCCTCCAATTTGCCGATCGACATCCCTGGTAATGTCGAAACAAGACTTCCGGGGAAAGGCCCCGCAGGGTTGGCAGGTTCGCCACAGCCCTGACACGGGCCGACATATACATATAAATTAAGGGCTCGGGTAGAGACACGGCGCCGAGAATAGATAACGAACGCGCCGTTCGCCGCTTACCTGATTCGCATAATAGTCGTTGCGACTCATCACGCCCCCGGCGCCGCCGCCCGTCCCGCTGCCGCCCGGATGCTGAAGGTGCATGCCGCCGTCGGGCGCGCTAAGCTCTCGCCCGAGATGGTCCCGCTCGAGGTCCTGCATGTCGGCGGCGGTCATATCCTGCGGCGGATGGTGCTGCGGCATGCTGCCGTGGTGCTGCATGCCGGCGCGCTGCTGAAGCTGCGGATGCTGCGCGTGCTGCGGATGCTGAGCGTGCTGGGCGTGCGGCGGTCCGACCCCCATGTCGGGCGGCTGCATGTCGCCGAGCCCGCCGCCGCCGCTCATGCCCATAATTAGCGGCGATACGTTCGACTCCCAGGTATCCTCCATCTTGTCGCGCCCGTGTGCGTGCGACGCTACGCCCCCGTGGATGTAACGCGTCGGCGAGCACCACCGGATTGTCGGCCTACGCGCGCGCCGCACCAGCCGGGGGGGTTTTAATTAATTTATGTCCTCGGCGAACGAGATCGTTTTTCTTCGCGCGGGGAGAATCCGCTTTACGATTAGCTCTCGGAGCGACCGAGGTTTTTGTCAACCTCTATCCGGTCGCCGAGCGGGAGACTTAATTAGTTATAGATTGAATCTTCCTGGTGGTCCTGCCGATGCACAAAGGGCTATAAAACGCGAATGCGAAAACCGCGCGGCGTGCAATATTCCACAGGTGTTTCTTTTATTCGTATTTGCCTCCGCCGCGCCGCCACGCAAGCGCCTTTTTTCTAACGCCGCGCGCGCTTTGATGTCGGGCGAAGAGCGAAAGTCAAAAAACGCGCACCAAAGTTTTCAAGTTCAGCTCACTGCGAACGCGCGCCGATTCGATTAGACTTAATGACAACTTTCCGCACCCGGTTCTTCGCTCGCACTTTACGATTATGAATCTTTAACGTCCTCGGAGTCTTTGGCGCGTTAACGACGCTCGTAAAACTCGCGCAAACACGAATAATTCGTTATCATGACACTCTCGCCTTAAAGTTTTCCACGCAGCACTCGAAAAGCGCACGCACTGACTCGGTGGTTCGCGGCGGAACTAAAAACTTTCGAATCTTCAGCCGGCGCCTCTTCGCCGCCGCCGCGTGCCGCAGGATTCGTCGGCGCGTCTCTTCGGCCTTACAGCTGCCGGCCGGCGCGTATTTTTAGCACGTGGCGTGTGGATGCGGCAGCGCGCTCGTCCATAATCTAATAAATCACGCCGCGAAACGGTGCGCGACGCCGCCGGACCTCGGAGACGAGCGGGCTGCGATAGGAGTGAGCGGCGCTCCTCCGGTAGGTGTGCGAGCGGCTTCGACGGGCTTAATGGTAACAATGTGCTGCCGGGGCGCCTCTCCGCCGTGTGTGCCGCGCGCGCGCGTATGCGTGTGTGAGTGGCGAGCGCGTACGTGCACGGACAGCGGCGCCGACGGCGGGAGCGCGCGCGCTCGAGGAGACTGCGTGCGGTCGTCGGTGGTGACCGCCCCCCTCCATCCCCACTCGGCACGCGAGCCGCGCGCGGTAGGCATCCGCGTATACGTGGCGGCGCGCGCGAGTGTGCGTGCGTGCGCGCCGTGCACCTTCCGCGCGAGCCGCCGCCAACCCCCGAAAGTCGGCAGAGTCAAAGGCGGCGGCGCCGGGCCGTATGATTAAGCTACCTGCAACTTGGTGCTCCCTGTTTGCCCCGAAGCGAAATTGTTTCGTGCGTGGCGTATGTTTTTTGTCCTTCGCTAGTTTACAAAGAAAAGCAAAGCTTCGACATTTCCGCTTCCACCAAGGTAGATCTCCAGGACCAGGATACTAGTCAGCTTCATTCCTTGTCGCACGTTGAATGCTGTCGCACAATTTCTCGCCAATTCCGATAGCAACCCGGAGCGGTCACTTAACGTTGACGTTAAGCGTTTAGCGATACCCAATGGGAACACAATGAGATAAGGATTAATTGCGAGGCGGTTGCGGACTTTATAGAGTGCCCGGCCGTCGATTGTCTCGGACGCGAACAATGCGACGGCTGGGCAGCGGAGTGAAACGCGCGTCTTCCTTTAAGTGTATGAAATCGGTAGGAAAACTAGAAAAAGTACTTGACAACTAAATGTACTTGTCGTGTAGCCTTAATTGCGACTCACGCATTCTACATGCAATTATAAAACGTCCTGGAAGCGCTGTGACCGCTCCGGTCACTTGTTCTGCGCGAAGTCGTAAAATTTATTATGAAGTAAGGTACCTACGCACCAGTCAGCGAAGTCAAGTATCTTTATCGGTCACAAACCTAATAAAGGAGCCGTTCCGGATTTCATTGAGCTCGCCGGGACTCACAAACTTGCGCGGAATGATCGAAATGATATTCTTCGATGTTTTCCATCGTTTCCAAAACGCATAACGTTGTGGTGCAAGAATGAAAATTTGTACTTCACGTGTTCCAGGGGATATGACTAACTCGCGTTGAAAATCGCTCGAATTCTTCGCGTTTTTCGCTGAATTCTTAGCCAGTCAGGTCGGCACGTGAAATACCAAGCAGCGCACGTCAATCTCGTCAAAATATTTACGTTTTGCGTTGCACGGCGAAAAATCGAAAATAGTTAGCTCGCTGGTATGCCAGGCTCGCCAGAAATCCGTTTGTTCTAATTCAACGTCAGCAATTTGTTGTCCGTAATCGCTGCGAGCGCACCGTATAAATATTTAACGTTTTATCGCTTTTTTGCCTCGAAGAAATGTAGCGAAACTTTGTCGTGTCGCTTAATTTTTATTTGCAATTCGCGAAGCGCGCGCATACTCGGCATCAACATATTTACGCGATTTTACGAAATTTTATGTGTTTTATGTGATAATGCTCGCCTCGATAAAATCACTCAAGGATGCGCGATTACGCGTTCGGATTTCGTGAAGCGCCTCCGCCGGCGTAAAAATATGTAAAGCCGGTAATAACACAAATCGCTCTTTCGGCGGCGGCGGCGCGGCGCTTTTGTGCCTCTTGGTTTCTTATTTTACGACGGGCGGCATTGACGAGCGTCGAGCGCATATTATTAATCGACGCCTTCGACGCCCGACCGGTGACCATCTTCACGAAACGTCCGGTCGCTCTCTCCCGTTCGAAAAGAACATTCGAGCGCTAACTTTGAGCGATAGAGAATTTAATATAGGAAATTTAGGTTTCGTGTTAGTCCTAATTGGCGCGATAAATCAATCTTCTATCGTGCCTGACATTATTTGGCCTCTGACACGTTCGGATTTTTACCGAAACGCGCAAGGCGCGAGGCGAAAGAGTTTCGGTCGGCCGCCGCGCCGAAATCAACGCTTTCGATCTAACAAGTAAGTACGTTTGTAGTTTTTTTCGTGGCATGCGCGCTTGCGGCGTCCACACAGAAAAATAAGTGCTCGTACATACATTTTCGTGCGATTTAATGTAATATTCATAAATGCGAGAAATAATGTGCCGGAGCGGCGACTCCGCGAGAGCGATGCATGTTCAAATTTGTGTATGCGTGTACGGCGTGTGCTGGACGCGCGGGTTCTTGGAGATTTGCATAATCTATTAGCCTAACAGGTGAACTAGTTTTGTCCACTGTGTTTGGGCCTGGTGGTGCTTCTTTATTGTCGTTACGTAAGCAACCGTCTGGCCAAAACCACAAAAACATCATAATTCGAGCAAATGTAATAAACCTTGACGGGAATTATTAAAAGATGGTCATTTTTAGTTGTTTTCGTGTTGTTATGAAACTGGGTTAGTTTATTTACCCGTTTTGATGAGAAACGTTTTATATTTGTGCGCAACCTCAGATTCTCCTCTTTAGGTATCTATGATCATTGCAGTCTCTACATAATTTGGGTACTCGTATTGTGCACAACTTAACCTCACCAGACTCTCCCCTTCTGGTATTTATCATTCCATCATGCCTTCTTGGCTTTTCATCCTTGCCATTCTCTGTGATACGTGTACCCAATCGTATCTTAACATTAACGTGCATAAGTTTAACAAAATGTCGAGATAATACTCGTACACATTGTCGCCATCTTTTATACGTCTCTGGCGCCCTCTGTGGCAAAATCACAACATTTTTTATATAATTGAAGTAAACGTAATAAATCTTGGCGGGAATTATTGAAAGGATTCCCATTTTTCGTTGTTCAATTGTTGTTATGAAACTGGGTTAGTTTATTTGCTAGTTTTGATGAGAAAAGTTTTATATTTGTGCGCAACCTCAGACTCTCCTCTTTAGGTATCTATGATCATTCCTGTCTTTACCTAACTCTTAATTCTTGCCATTATGTGTGATTGGATACTCCTACCGCTCGATAGTAAAGTCAACCCGCTTCAGTTTAATAAAATGTCACGATAATACTCATCGGACTTGTCGCGCTTCCACATGTGCCTAGCGCCCTATCTGGTCGATACCACAAAAATATCAATTAGAACAAGTTTAACAAACATAGAGAGGGAATTATGAAAAGAGAGCAATTTTAGGTTGTTTTCTGTTGTTCATACCTAGCCTAGTTTTTGTACAATAAGAAACTTTAAAACCTAACCTCATCAGACACTTCTCCTTAGGTAGCTATCATTCCTTCATGCCTGCCTAATCTTCACCTAACCTCACTCTTTGATCACTACTTGTCATTATGTGGGTTTGGGCACTCGCACTACTCTTACAAGTCTTGTTAGTAATTTCGTACCACTCGAAGCTTCAGTTTAATAAAAAGTTAGGTAATACTCATACGACTTGTCACCCTCTGTGGCAAAAACCATAAAAACACCACAATTCGAGCAAATGTTATAAATCTGGATGGGAATTATTAAAAGATAGTAATTTTAGTTGATTTCGTGTTATAATGAAACTGGTCTAGTTTATTTACAAGTTTTGATCAGAAACTATAAAATATTGTGCATAACCTAACCTCATC
>JARRAA010002928.1:0-17291 GCA_030557295.1 Ecitodaemon sp. MM-2014
ATCAGGGTTTGGCATATTTTACACAAGTATTTTGAGTTCAAATCCACGGCCGGCCATTGTATTTATAAAACGTCTAAATATACAACAGAATCCGCACCACATCGCAACGTTCGCATTCGACGAAGACGACGTTTTACGTAAACTCGCATTACTTTCCACAGAACTAGAGATAAGTTGCGAAGGTCACCTCATTTTCTTTTCCACTTATTTCCAACGGAAGATTAAATGAAAAAAAAAGACTTACATTTTAAGAGCACGATACCATTGTCATCCATAACTTTTCATGCACATATTATATTGACTACACGAAAATGAAGTCACGGTAAATCAAAACACCACAATATTCAATTGAACTATCTGAACTTCTTTGTGCGGTGATGTGTTATCGGAGCAAAGGTCCTTCGTTAGTAAAGGTGGCAACGGATGATTATTTGTTTAACGTTCTGATAAGATATTCCAGGGACAGTAACTGTAAGACGTCGAAAAGAGCGCACACAACACTGAACAAGTTGCTTTTGTGTATATCAGCTAACTAAGTCACTGTGACCGACGCGTCGCGATGCAGACTAAGAACGCGACATGGCTTAGTGCGGCTTCCGTTAGCTGAAAGTCTAGAGCTCCACACACGCGATGTTGATAGGAACGCCGGCGTCGTTAGGATTTACTAGAAGTGCGAGAACGTCCGTATGCAGCAAGCATGCCTTGTGTGCTACCAACGCGAGGCAGAACGCAACTACCAAACGTAAGCCAAACCGGCTCGCAGCCGTGCGGCATTATCGGAGGGTACCTCTCTGTTCCGTACGACCGAAGCTCGCCGAGCGGTGTGTTCATGCATGCCCGGTGTTTCGTAGGTACTGCTCTAGTGTGGAGTACCAATAGTACCAAACACAGAGCGATATTCTCTCTCTTGTTTTATGTCATCTCGAGCACACGTCTTTGATTAGAATAAACGGGAAGGCGTCTCCGTTAGAAGAGGATAGTATCCTACAAGCTGGCCATATTGGCCTTGCCCCCAATCCATTTTTGGTTCACCACATTTTCGACCCCTATTAATCACAAAGGTTCGGATTTTCACTAATTTTCGATGCCTGCGTTTCCTTGCCACAGTGACAATATTCGCAGCATGCTAGCCATCGAATACGAATTCATCGCATCAAAGCAATATGGGCCATGTGGAAAGGTGAGCATACCCTAACTAGGGGACTGGAACACCACAAAGAGGCAAAGCAATCGAAAACCACGACGCGGCGCTGTGTCAGCCGTCCCAAGCCAGCTATAAGAGTGGGGTGGAAGTGCATCGAATTAGAATTGCTTGGTAGGTATGCATTACATGCAGAAGTACGTTTATTACGTGTACTATATGAACCGACGGTCCTTGGTTGGAAGCACCCATGCGCATCACCACATTGTTACACGTAAAGACAAAGAGCGCAGTTAACTTTTTACGCCATGCCTGCACGAAGAGCACTTACGTCGTCCAGGAATTGCGAACTTTTCGTAAATTGAATATATACTACCTAGGTTCGAATGTGTTTTCGTGCCTTGGCCCAAGCATTTCAGGCGGAGATGTTTAGATAGGTATTCATTATAAAATGGAGTGGCACATCCTGGCTGTGTGACCCTTTAATTTTATTCACCCGCACACCTTTTCCGGTTTTTTCATGCTTGTTTTTTTGACGCTCCGACGGCGTTTCATTCTTCGTGGACAACGCATCTTTACAATTAATTCAAACACATCCATATCCCAACATCATGACCATTGATGCCGCCAGTTTAATTTATTTGAATGCACAATTATAATTGGAACCTCTAATTAAAACTTGAATTATTGCCCAAACCAAAAAATAGTCATAGATTTTCGAGATACGAGAATGGAGAAAAAGTTGTTCATGTTTTAGGCCCCTGGGGGTTTGCCAGCTTCATTTGATATGGACTTGACGTCCGATGTAGGCATATGGCTGAACCTCATATGACGACACATATTTGGTGTGATAAGGGTACGTGCGACGGCGTTTCGGTCATAAATAACATTAGAGCTTTGCCAGAATCCATTTAAAGAGAAAAGAGTGCCAGTTGGAAAAGTGTGTTGCGACCTTTGCATTGAGCAGGAGTTCTTGAATCTAATATACATTTCACACTAATATTGGATAACAGCCAGAAGAGTGTGCTGCTGTGCAGCCAACGATAATTTTCACATTTTTCGACGTTAAAAGTTAATTGCGAGACGGTCCTTTGCTCAAGTTGGCACCAGCGGCACGCATTCAATTCATTCGAAATGCTTCCCACCACGGCCAAGCGTAGCAAGTTAAATAAATAGTTCTTCTAAGTGGTTAATAACATTCATTCCCGCTCTCATCTCCGCGAGAAAGACGAGAGGGAAGCATTTCAATGACACCGCTCGTCTACTATATCTAGAAAGGAGACAAAAAGGTTGATTAATGAAAATTGATGAGCGGTTAATATATTTGACGAGTGCATCAAGGTTATATCTTGGCGCGACATCACGATGAAAGAAATGATACTTTCGTTGACTACAACAGAAAACTTAGAAAACACAACTTAGAAACTTAGACAATAAATACTCCGAGGCATTTAAACTTTAAATTAATAAGTAAAAACGCTTTAAAGCGCACAGTAGAGCGTCTCAAATAACGGCCTTTCTTTATGAAATGTTATTGACCTGAAAATACCTTAATGGTTTCGTGGATTCATTTAAATTCATCCATTGTTGTAAATACGCACAACACGCGTGTTGTTTGCTCCTTTATTACGTGACAAATGATTGATCATGAGGATCTTGTTTAAAACGCATGGAAACCGATAATACCGTGCATGCGCTGAATATAAAAATCAATTCCGACGGCGGCGCGGCGCGGCGGTTAATGCGATAATGGGCGAATGCGATACTTCACCGTAAAGGTACCTGAATAAAAATTGAATTATAACGATCGTTACCTTAATACACACATTATTTGCAAATTGACAGCGCCGACGTGATGGTGGTGCCAGGTAATTTGAATAAAAGTAATTAAAATGTTCATCATGCGAGACATACAACATGGTTCAAAATTGCCGTTCATTATTTACGGTTTTACGATGCACCAGAGCACACAAATTCTCAAATTTACTCCATCATGTAAATTGCAAATGTTAATGTTAATGGCCAGTGCTAATAGGATAAAAACTGAATGTCAGTCATTATTCCACCGTACGTTTTCGAAATAATGCGCATGAAAAATATTGATTTAAGCGGAATACTAATTGACAAATTGATTCTCAAAATGGCTAACATAAGAATGTTTTTAAGTTTTAAGTTGACGATCGATTCTTAAGTAATAAAGACAATTTACTTTAAATGCATGAACCGATGGTTCCATTTGGTACTACAAATAGAAATATAAAAAACTGATTACGTTTTTTTTTTTTTTCATCAAATGAAATGGACAATATTCAATACGAATATTGTGTGTCATTATCGAAATAATTAACATGACAAGGCAGTTCAATTGCAAGTAAAAAAACAAAAACATTTGCACTTACACTTGTGTTATAAAAGCATCGTTACCACACGATTGCCGTAGGCAGTTTGAGGACACTGCGAATGCACGTGACAGTTTATTTTGATATTGATTCGGTATTTTTGTACCAGAAGCACATATTTATTACCTGTATTGGCAGGTTATATTGATGCTTACGTAAATACTGCGCCATTGTTTTTATACCACTTAGAAATACATCAATTCGAATGTCCGAATAAAACTCCGTTAAGTAATGAATCATTGCCGATATAATCATAACAAGCCATCGGCAATCGGCCACATCCCACACATTTATTTTTCTCAATTTATTAACTCACATTTTATATTTGAAAACATTACTTTACTTTGGTTTCCTACGGTTAGTAACCGGGTATTACTCATAGTTAAATGTAACTAGACGTTTATTCTGCCGTCGCCGATACCGCACGATGTCATTTTACATAAACAATTACGTTGGTAGCTGATTTAACAAATTCCAGCTTCTGTAAGGTCATTGATTACAAAAACATTGAAAGGAAATATGCGGCTTATAATCATATCTTCACGTTTTGACTGTAAATTACACCAAATGCTAAATATAAAATTCGCCGAAGTTCAAGTTGAATGAGTATTAAAAAAAAGTCCGTCTTTTTAATATCATCATTTGGTGGTACGACAAAAGATTCGTGTTTTGTTAAAAATACAAATGATTGTCGTTTGAGTTTCTAATGCGCCTTCATTAAATTCAAGCGAAGTGTTGTTTTTACGCACGAACTTCGGTTTGTAGTGGAAGAAGAGAAAAGCCGCAGTTGAGCTGAGATAATGTTAGGTCTACGCTTAATTTGCAATGTGACGCGTGCAAATCCATGAGAAAATGCGCGAAGTTTGTGTTCACATTGCTCGGCTGGTCTTTGGCCATATATGACCAAGAGTAAGTTGGAGCCGAGAATCGAGAACAGAATCAAAAGAAATGATTGACAGCACAAATGAACGGCCCGGACAAATGATGTTCGCATATCGGCTTTTATGTCAACCGTGTACTGACACGCTGCGGCGGTACATGAAACGAAAGAAAGCTTTTGGATGTACTCTATCAAAGTTATCGCTGCGTATCTTTCCATTCATGATGGTTTTCACGAAAGCTTTGTTTGAATTAACGTACGCGCTAGTCAAACAAATATTCGCGATTTCAAGAAGCTATCGTAGGTCAATTTACAATTTGGCTGACGTGTTCATAGTGATTTGTGGATGTGATTGTTGGCACAGGTCCAATTTTATTTAACAATGAAGTAAAATATAAGCGCCTGGAATGTGAATTATTTAATCGACATAAAGTATCCGATTTATTGGCTCTGGATGACAGCTTCGTAAAGTCACATTGCCTTGTACTTTGCACCTTTGCGTGCATAAATATTTGCTGTATGACGTGTTAAATACTTAATAGGTAACGTATGCCAACTGAAAGTGTGTTTAAAATTTTAGTTTAATTCCAAGCTAGCTGTTGTTTCCTAATACTAATGCGTATTTCAATTTCGTAGTATAAAAACACTATTGTATTACAAAATGAAAATAATAATCGTAAAAAATATCCATATTTATTTGATTCCAATGTTGTCGCATGAAAAATATTTGAAATTCCTTGGACAAATTCAAGATTTCAACTAAGGAGCTTGGTGGAACATCGAGCGCCATCTATGCGCGCATTCTTCAAGCTTCGTTTTGTTCAGGAAGTTCTCTGTTGAAGAAATCCTATAGTTCGTTCAGTCCACGATAGAGTGCGACGGAAAACAGAACCGCCCGAAATATTCACAAAAGTTTAAAAACAATCGATTAAACATTTACGACATGAATAGTTAAAATGGTCAAATTTAAATTCACCGATAAATGTATTTCCATTGTTAAAGTATTAATAAAATAGTAATTTTTCCTGTTAAAACATAACGCATTAAAATATGCTATTACCGGGAATGGATGAGTTTTACTCTATTCAAATTACAATTCATTGCGTTCTGGCGAATGTAAGAGTTTTTGTTTTATTTGGGATCGGCACAGACCCAAGGTATTTGTCTAATCTAAACAGCAGACCGCAGAACATAATCATGCTATAATGCAGCAACGACCCACAGGCGAGTAGTATTTTTTGTATGCAAACTTTCGCAATTTCATTATTGCGTGCCGCCCGTTTCAGGGCGCGCACACAATTTTTACGGCACGTTCGGATTTTAAATGCACCATACGCTGAAAGTACGTATAATATTACGAAACGGCCGCCCTGGAATACTGGCCGCCGAAGCTAATTTGAAAGTTGGGTCGCGCCCGAAAGCTCGCGCTTACGGCTTAAATCCCTCGCAAAAATCACTGCCTAGATATGGGCGTTCATTTACAATAAATGCTCGAATTATGCCATTCGGATAAGTTTAGATAAGCCTTCGCCCGCCGAATCCGCCGCCGCCGACGCTAACTAATATATTGTCAGATTTTAATTGGGCGCATTAAAGAGGCACACCAGTTGCAGAATTGCGCTTCGCATGCGCGCGAGTTTGTAATTTCCTCATTTCCAGGGAGCACAAATATACCCGCCGCCAAATTGCAAACGTGCTCGGATATGCCGGAGTGTGCTGAGTGAGCTGGCGCCGGCAAAATTGTAATATAAATATCTCTTACGCTAGGCTATAACTTTTCGCTCGTCGCAGATGCGGATCACGATCCTAGTTACGGTGCGAATCACGTCACACGCCACAAGAGCATTGGACCGCGGGGAATTAAAAATTTTAATGGCACGCTAATTAATTGCTCAGATAATAAACAAACCTGTCCGAGCAACGAAATCGGTTAAAACGCTTTGGGATAACTGTTAATTGGAATACATTATGCCGCTATTCTAAACAGCTTACATGGTTGCAGGAAGTTTTGCGCATCGCAGCCAACAAATTGGAAAGTTGCGAAGTTGCAACATGTGCCTCGGATCAACCTTGTCGAAAAAGCGTTAAAATTGACAGCTAATAAAATCCACACGTCCGCCACGCAGATGAACGTAAACAGCAGCATCTGCTATATTCAGATTTCTGGCGACTTTGAGCCGAGGCACTTAACGACCAAGTAGCGTTTTGTTTCCTCGACGCTCGCGATTTTATGCCCGGCTTGTTGTGCTTTCGCTCTCGTTTCTGAAAAACGTGCCATATGCGAGGGCAGGCCTTTTGAACGTCCCGCGTACGCGCTCCGCTCTGCAAACGTGCAGAGGCGAGCACATTTTTTTCTATCTTGTCGCCTGCAGTTGCACTTTTAAAGCGACCCGGCTTCCTGTTGAATTTCATAAGTAACAGCTGCTTTTCCCAGCCACTCACATCGCATTTAGCTTTTTGCTTGGATAGACAAAATGAGCTTATTCGCAACGAAACCGAAATGAGTCAAAACGAAAATTGTTTGTAAAGACCAGAATTCATTCAGATAGTAGATCTTACCGTAATTGTGCGGAGCACATCTTGCACGATGTCTATTATTGTGATGTTAAACGATTATGCATTCCTCACCTAAAACAAAAGAAACGATTAGAACGATGCGCACAATTCCCATGGCAAATTATTTCGTTACGATCCTATTCCTAGATTCAGTTTCTCATTTCCCAATCGGCCGCACGCAATTAGCTTCGGCGCGGTTCGACGAAACGTATCGCATAGATTATTGAAAATGCGTTTCTTCGCCATGCCCTATCCGATTTCGAACCGCCGCGTGCGCATGTAAGATATTCGTAATTCGCGGCGTTCCGTCCGATCCGAACACGAGCGCTGTGCTTCGGCGTCTGTGCTCCGAGAGAGGAGGTATCACGAATAATTTATTGTGCGACCTCCCAACGCGTTTATTCACCTCTTTGTAGACGTACAACAAGCCTCTCACTCACTAAACGATCCGTGTAAAAGTTCGTGGCGCTGGACATCTTGAATGCGCCCAATCCGTTGCTCGCCGCAGCTGTTGCGGCACCGTTTAATTCGCTTCCCAATTTGCACTTATTAACATACGATTTGCTCGCGCTTAAATTACTCTCGCAGCGCATTTAAATAACGCAAGAACAAAGTTATTTAATAAAACATATGAACGAGCGGCGCGCCGGTAGCGCGATGAATTCGCGAACAAAGCTGCTGATTAACATTCCGGGTCTTACGGGAACGCACCTCGAACAATAAACGCCATACGCAAATATACATTGCACAATTAATATTTTATGCGCCGTAATGAAATGTAATTTTATGCTATTCCATCTCGGTGAAACTAATCTCAATGGCATCTGACGTTCGTCACGGCAAAATTGAAACTCAATATGATTCATGGCAGGAAAAAACAAAATTGCAAAATTAAACCAAGAACCTATCCGGACCGCCAACGTGCATGCGATTTAATATGTGTTCATTTCGCAGTTAATTAAATGTTATTACGGGGATGTTTCTCCTCGCACGCATAATCTTCGCCGTCGTCCCGAGCGAGGCAAGAATTGCGTTTTAATAAGGAGGCTGAACTTTTGTCATTTCGTTCGCGTTTTCCCTTTCTGCCTTAATCCGAGCCGGTTTACGCTAAGTGTGATTACATCTTTGCGAATCGTGGTGTCTTTGTTCTGGGGTGCTGTGTTGCATGTGTGCAGAAGTGGGTGCTGTAGCCGTAATCATTTTAAGCGTTTCGTTTCGGTCGCCTTCCCTGCCGTCTCCGCGAATGCTTCCAAACATAATTTCTGCCAACTATCAAGGCCGTAATGAGAATCGGGATGCGATTACGTTGTCGGTTGGTGGAAAATTATAATGCGCGGGGCATAATGTGAATTTAAATGTAAAAACCGACAATTTGTTTACTTCCTGTCGAAGTGCTGGCGCGCCAAATAATTCAAGGCATTGTCTGAATTTCACGGTCAGTCCTGAGATCTCAGTTAAATTAGGTAGTGATTTGTTGCGCATAATAAGATTAGAATCCAATTAAAACTCTTAAATTTAATAAAATCCATTGTTTCAACGCAGGAGCGTGCATACCGAGATAAATTCAAACTAGGCACCTAAACGACAACCAACCGTTTGTAGCCCATTCTTAAAACAATTGGAACAATTCAATTTTCATCGTGTGAAGGTCGACGAGGTTTGCATCATTTCGTAAATGTGTTACTTCACGTTAAACACAGAAAGGCAGACGGCGGCGGGCGCGCCGACGACGACGAGGCGCACGTAAAGGAAGTTTACAATTTTTGAATTACGGTGCGCGCACCTGGTAATTACTAGTCTCCTAAACTAGTTTTTAACTGGTACATTGCGGTTCAATTGTTTCCTCTCACACACACACAGCATTCTCAGACAAACACGTACGCAGTCTAGTCACTTTTAGCTGGCTTAAGTACCTACCTACAACATTGATTCGATTTATACAGAATGTTCCGCTTCGCATGTAAAACAAGAGGACATACATATTAGAAGGAGTAAGTCGTCGATCAAACACCAGTATCAACAATTTTAATTCGGGTTCGCATTCAACTAGACACATAGAAATAGAACACACAAACCAAACGATTCCTAATTACACAAAAAATAACGCACACGACAGAAAGCAACGTTGCAAATAACACACAATGGGCGACAGAAATTGCTGAAACTCATTAACGAAACGCAAACACAGGAAAAGTCTCGGTTTAGAGGGACTTCGATTCGCTAGTGCAATAAAGAAAATCTATCAAGTGGCAATTATAACCGACCGAGAGGATAGTAAACAGGAAGTTTGTGCCGCAAGGGACGAACGGTCTTCGCGGACCCGCAAAGTGCCACGTACCTTCGAGTCCCGAACGTTTGAAAACTTTTAATTGATCGGTCTCTATTGCTGATTGGCCGAAGGCGGAAGAACGAACATTTTTAATTTGACTGTAAGTACGAAAAAGCGGAAAACTTTAAGTTCTCCAATTTACATTTAATTTACTTTATAATTTGTTATCCACGGTAAAAATAAAAGAAAACTTTCGTACCGTTAAACTTGTCCGAGACTTCTTCCAGCGCTCCTAGAAGCATTATCTAATTCTGATATATTTCGCCCCCAATGTCCTTTAGAGTTCCACATTTTCTATAATTTGGATGTGCTCAGGACTCGCGCGCAGTAATCCGTCCATGTTTCATAGATTGCGGACATTACGTCTGACACTAATCCTCCCATTATCAGGCCTGTCATTGAATTCCCTTTCGCTTCCTTTCCGATGCCCTCAACTTATCCTCGCCGCGACGGCCTCCAATATTTAATATAGTTATAGATGGCGCTGTTTATACCAGGACGCGCGTGAATATTTCAGACGGCCGGCCTCGATTTACCGCCGCCCGGTTTATCGCAGCGTCGCGTCGTCGCCGCGCTCGTAAAATGACCCCCGGTACCGCGGGCCGTGTTGACGCTTCTAATTTGAGCCAAAACGCGACGTCGGCCGCGTGAGTTCAAACACGCTCGCGACGCATACGCACACATCGCATCATTAATAATGGCCATTAGGGCCTTTTCTGATGCGGACAAATTGATAGAAGAAAAAAAAAGCGGGCAAACACGGAAATAATAAACCGACCGAAGAAAACGACGTTTTTTTAATGCTGGACATATTACGTGTGGTGCGTGGTGGACAAATTTCAAATGCATACTGGTATCTCGCATTCCGGCGGCATTTGTGACCAACGCTCACTTAGCGGTAATATAGCAGGCTCTGGTCCTTGTCAAGGGACTTACGTCCGTCCGCATTGTGAACGGTCCGCGCGTCGGTCGCGGGCATGCACGTATGACGTATCGCTGGGTGGTAAAATTTTTTACTCGTTATCTGGTATATAATTTATCTAAAAAGCCTCTTAAAAGCCAATTCCTTTATTAAGTCCGAAATGCGCGCCGCTTTTACGAGCGTGAATTGATGTTACGTGTTCTCCAGTACGTCTGTTGACGGGCTATTGGAGTATCCACATTCAGGGTGTTTCGGTAATTTAACGAATCGACTCCGCTTCGGCTAAAAACTCGATCATAAACATAAACGAACATAAGACCACCCTTTGCCAATATATCGCAATAAAACCGCACAATAAAATATCGATATTTCTGCCGAGCATCACGTGATTATAGTTTCTCTCCATATCTCCATATCATCCAGAAATACTTTTATTTCATACGACCAACTAAGTATATAAGCGCACCGGGAAGATAAGCTCTATAAACCTTTACGTACACTGTCGAACGCAATGAAAAGCAGCGCACCGCACGACGATAGCATTGAGTGCAAGACAGCAGAAGGAATCCGGGATCTCGCGCATCAAAATATTTCATAAGACGACGATTTACGCGGAAACGCGGAGATTAAACGTGGTATTAATTTTTTATAGCGCGGCTTCGAATCAACTACCATCCGTCCAAACGCGAGTATACTTACTGGGAGCACAAAAGTAAGAATAAATTGGAAAATGCTTTAAAATGCGCAATAACTCGGACACTAAAACAGCGGCCGGCCCAGAGATTTAACGATGTAAATTAATTGCTTTCAGTCATTTGTGGCCTTTTAGTGTTTATGACACGCACGACCTTTTATTTTTGAGGACATGACATATCCAAGCGTAATTAAATAACAGTCTATTGTAATCTTGAAATGTATCGGCAACAATCTGGCAAATTACAGCTTGTTATAGTTTGAATTAAAAAAAAAATTAGGTATCGAAAAAAGTTAATGCGCGCGACGCAGTTACAAAAAAAGCAACAACATCCGCTTATAGACAAGTTAAACGAGATTCTTTATTTATTCAGCAGGCTGTGAATCTATGCAGCAATCGAAGCAATGCCTACTGCCTCAAATTATAGCCTCCCGAGAGCGTGAATTTAATGACAACGATTTCTGTAATGGTCAACACACTTTACGGTTCTGTTTTAATTTATAGTGAGCGCCGTGTGGGTTTAATAACAGAAAACTTCGAATTTAAATTTAATTCATTGTTTTAAAAGCGCGTCAACGTTTCTTCAGCGTAAGAGTTAACAATGCTCACACATCTATCTTCGCAAGTGCGGTGTTTTCATTAGATTAAAATGAAAAGGCGTCGAGATGATCTTTTTGTTAATTCCGTGGATGGATGTGCATGCAACGGTGCGTGAAGGAAAATAAAGCGTCCAGCGCTTGCGCGCGGTGGAAGCCGTTGCTTCGGTCAGGAAGAAAGCTCGCCAACTCTGCAGATGATGCGCATCATACAACGTCCTCGCGAACCACCAAAATTGCGAAATAAAATAAGACAACGCCGTAAACATAAGGTTCCAAAGCGTTGGTCGTCCTCGAAAGCTTCGGCCGAGATTATGCATGAGGATGCTTTTCGATACGTTCGCGTTTCTATTGAACAGCTTGTATAATCAATGAGCGCCGGAAGAATTCGCATCTCTAACGGCGGAGACGAGCACCCGGTCCGAGGCCCGTCGGTCGGCATTTAGTTTAGCATTAGATGGGAGGCAATGGGAGGTCATTAGAGAAGGTTGTAATCATGACTCTTCGCGTACGCGATAAATGTTCGTGCGACGGGTCGTTTTGCGCTGTGCGCGGCAATGCCGCGCTCTGCGGCTTTTTCAGGTGCGCGCGGAAATAAAAAGGCGCGTTTCAGCGTCTTCGGTCGGCAGCGGCTGGGCCGAGTCGAGAGATGGCGATGTTACTGCCTCCGATTAACTTTAAATTCAAGCAAACGCAAAAACCCGCGGCTAAATAGACGTCTCGGAGGCCAGAAGAATCGGAGCGATTTTAAGAATTCTAGAACGCGAGAACAGGAAGAGTGCGTTTACCGAAAGCCACGGCTCCTGGGGCAAATGAAGCGATAAATCGATTCGTTTCAAAGAAATCGATCCTAAGCGGGAATAACACGAAACCGTAAGAAGCGCATGAAGAACTATAATAAATTGAAAGTTTGATTGTACGTCATTCCTGATTAAATTAATGCGTACCTACTTTTTGTGATCAATTCTTATTGTACCGAAATGCTCTCACAATCAGCGGAGAACAACCGCGGGCAGACGCTTTTAACTATATTAAGAAAATCTCAAGAAACAAAGGGGGAGTGTTTTGTGTAGATTAACCCGCGTGCGATTTCGGTATTTCTCTTAATGGCTGGCGATAATATCCTCGTCCTGCCCTAACTCACTACCACCTGGCAGGCCACAATTATTTTTAATGAATCCGGGATGTTTCCACATTTTTCATCTTCTCAATTCGCCCTTGCCCACATCCCGAAATGAGAAAAATTCTCATTAAAGATCGCGTCGCCGCCCGGCGGGCATCCGAGAGGTAAACATCGGCGAATTAATTTGATTAATTCCGATAATTGCGAAAACTTGCGGAGAGTGGAGGCGAAACGCGAAAGCGCCGACGAGCAGTAGCCGAGGCGGTGTCGGAGCTCTCGTGATTAGTGCAAATCAAGCGATCCGAAGGTGGTGAACCGAGGCGGCAGTAACGTGACGCGCCATCAAGCCGAAGACGTGGCCGGGACACGAAGGCGAGTCGGGGAAAAGAGTGCGCGCCTCGGCCGCGCCGCAGTCACGGACGGAATCGGGGTGGAGGGCATTTCAGGATCATTAACGCTGAATAATTTAATCCAATTAATGATTAATCGGGTCGGTCGCGACGGTCGCCTCCGGGCGCGCATGATGCGAAATCGGCGAGCGAACGAGAGAGACTCGCCTCGCTCACGTCGCGCATTCGCGGCAGTCAATTGCGACATGCATTTGATTGCAACTCTGTAATTGAAATAATTGGAACGAAAAATCAATCTGTGGAAATCGTCGCGCGTCGGCTCCGCGCTCTAAATCAAGGACATACAAATTGCGCTCCAGACTCATGCGCCCCGAACGCAATAAACGTTAATTATAAAAGAGATAAAATTAATTCTCAAATAGTAATTCGAGCCCATTTGACTTCATTTGCCCTCGTCGAAATGCCCCTTTCAAACAAAGAACTTAAACAGAAGCGCGACGTACATTTAATGCCGATTCTATTGCTTCTGCCGGGCGACCGCGAACGCTCGCACGCGTGTAAAAAGCTCCTAAAAGTCTTAACCTAACTGTAAATGTTTCGCTTAAAGTATTAACTCCACTTCGCTTTAGGTCGCGCGAGTCGTAAAAACCTTATCATTGCATACTTTTAGTGAGGACGACAATGGCGAAGCGCGTCGCGAGCAGGCCTTTCAGCCGTTTCGAAAATATTTTTAACAGATAAAGCAGTTTGTCGCGCAGCCTGCGTTCGGAGGGACACAAAGATACAAACGACAAGTGAGAAACAAACGCCACCGAGCTTAAGACAATGTAGCCGACTGCCGAGAGGTCGGGTGGTTTTTATGTTCATTTTTATGTCGCTGCCGTGTGATTTAGTTAGCGCGTTCGGCCCGAACGCCATGCTGAAAACTCGCCCGTTCGATTTCAACTCGCTGGCCCGTTAAACAACCGGCGGACTCGCGACAAATCCAACAATTATTTCGTACGCGCGCTTGTTCGGCGTTCGCGCGCAATAAACACGACGAATAATAAAACCCATTTTTATTCCGTAGATTATGTTTGATATATCGATACAACGCGGACTGCTTGTTTCACGACGCTGTTACATAGTCGACGTTTATGACTTAACATCGAGCCATGTTTGATATTTCCTTGTTTAATGTTTCCTCCCGGCGCTCGTAGGAAATTCCCTCGAACGCGCGCATACGCGAAACGAGCGGCTTTTCAGTCGAACCGGCTTCCAGGCGCGGCGAGCCGAGGTGAGAGCGAAAAGAAATTGTGGAAATTCGTGTAATAAGGAAAATTGAAGATCGCAGCGGATGCACGTCGTCTTGGTTGTTGCGCCGAACGAGCGGCGAAATGGGGCAACGCGCGCGAAAATTGCTCGCGCTTTTTTATCCTCGTAGGCAAGGCGAGCGGTTAGAAAATAACGAGCGTCTTAGCGCAGGTAGATCTGGTTTCGTGCGCTTCAAACCTGCGATCGAACTATCAAGAAGTTGAATCTGAAGCGGTCCGAGATGCGATTGCGGAGCGCGTACAGTCACATGTGATATTTCTTCGCTCGACCGTGCTCGCAGTTTGGCGAGATTATCAGTAATTGTAACATGTTTCGCAGTTGCGACAAGCGAGATAATTCAACCTCGAGCTCGGACGCTGCATAGCAATTTTCACATGTCGTTTCGGAGGCAACTTTGGAGCAATTTGTCGGCGAAATTCGTCTGCCGCTTTTTCATAATGCATAAAGTACGATACCAGATGCTGCAGGCGTAAAAGTGCAGGACGACAAGCTACTACGCTTAACCTCGTTTTATGGCCAGGGAAATTAGGAAATACTGCACTTTTTAAAACAACTTTACTTGCGTGTAATTCATATCTAAAGATATACGCGCCCATGACATATCCTTTCTACTAGCCGACTGCTACAACATGTCAGAGAATCCACGTCGACTATATATTCCCGACCACATGCAATTGTTGTCGTTTAGTCTCATCGGGCATAAGATAATATGCCAAAACGGGAGTAACGTTGTAAGAGTGTGCGCACGAGGAATATGCAAACTTGTTCCCTCGGCCCCGTGCAACTTTTTGCCACTGCTAAACTGGCTGGCATTCATTCCACGTGCGTCTACCTGCCCCATGTGCGCTTCTCGCAACGCATTAATTATTCACAACCTGCAACCGGCGGTATGAGTCCATCAAAAACACATTAAAATCATTTAGCGGGAACGATCACATAACCCAATATCCGATTAACAAAGTTATTCATATTTATAACATCATTTTCGTAATTGCTACCATAATTATTCGCAGTTATGCAAAGTTAATTTGAATGAAAAAACGTTAATAGGCGATAAAGATGGAAATTGATGAACGCAGGACGCGGACTCTCGCCCTTCCACCGAGCGCGGGATGCTAATCTACCCGCATAATATCCAAACAATGTTCGACTCTTTTATCAATGACGGTTGTTTGTCGGCGAAATTCGATTGGCGCGTTTTTTTTTGCGCGTTTCTCAGCGAACTTCGTCAATAAAATCAAGCTCATGAATAGGTGCGGCAATTAAAACTTTTAATCTCCGGCGCGCCCGAGCTGCTGCGCAGCTGTAATGGACTTTTTCAAGGTAAAACTTCGCGACGAGTCGCGACTTTTCGGTAACAATGTTGTGCGGAATATTGAACACGAACAATAAACATATTAATCCAGCGCTAAACACGCGCGCGCGAACCTCCGAGCGCGGCGTCGTGGAATCTTGATTAATCGCAATTAGATAACGAGTCGGGGCGCGGCGAAGAGACGCCGGAATTTGTTAGCAAACAATTTTAACTGGAAACAATTTACGACGGCCACTTTTTACAATGCCCCCCGGCCGGCTGCGAAGTTCAGAGCTGCGCCGTGCCAGCGAACTTCTATCAAATGATAAATTAAATAACCTTATTAGTTTTACATCGTCGGCGATCGCTCGAGCGGAAGACGAGGACCGGCAGCAACGTGCCGCGCGCCGGATGCGCGCCGAGTGCGCGAAGCGTTTGAAGTGTTAGACCAAACATACGCTAATTATGCACGCGTGTATCTCGGACGATATTCGAGTAAATTACAGCCAAATTGCGATATTGGTTTATCCCACGAGCGACTGCGCGCCGCGTGTGTGGCGCGCGTCTAGGAAGTTGCGGAGCGAGGTTGTGCACAGCCAACTTAAGCGATTGCAAGTTTTCCGTAATTTGAGGCGCGCATCGTAAACGCGCCGCACAAGATATGCACTAATTGGTTGTTAAATGGGAGTTTAAATGTGAATATTCAAAAGTCATTAACATTATCTAAACATGTTATATCTACACATCAAAATGCTCGCAGCAATCGCCCGGGATCTACATTATTTGCAAATCAATATAATATTACATTTCGTAATTCTCCTACACAAATATTTCGTTTAGGATTGAATCTAATCTTGAGCAATATAACATAATTTGTGCGGAAAATACCCTTCGATGCAGTTTACGGCCTATTAGGATTTGCATAAGATTTGAAGAAGCGTACTATACCACTGGAAAGCTCCTCTACAACACTACCTTTTGTTAACAGTTACAAATTGGTCCAATTTTGGACATCCAAAATCAACTTCGTCGAATCTTGGCAAATCGATATCTGGCACTTAACGTAAACTAGTCGAACAGTGGCAGAAGATAGTTAGCAATAGCGGAGAGTACATAATTGATTAATTTGTTGTTATACTTGATGAGGAACAGTCAAAGTTTTATTAAAGAAAAAAAAAATTACTTATTACTGAAGCCAATACAATCTATTTTCTTCCTGAAATTTTCATCTCTATTTAGAACCACAAAAAATGTGAACGATAAAACGTTCACTACATATAACTTAGGCGGAAAAGTCCCTTCGATGCGCTTTTTAAAAAATTCTCGCCCCAAGTAAAATGGAAAAAGAAAGCACGACCAGCAGGCATAAATCAGTACGAAGTAAGACAAAATACTGCATCAGCACCAATCACCAAATATCTACATTATTTAAAAATCAATATATTACATTTCGTAACACTCCTACATGACTTTTTAATTTGGGATTGAATCTAATCCTGAGTAATATAACCTAATTTGTGCGGAAAATCGACCCTTCGATGCAGCTTGTAAAAAAATATCACCCCCTGTGTAAAAACGGCAAAAAAAAATATCCGCACGGCACGGCACGGCAGACTCACGTCGGCAGGATGATTTACAAGTGCCGGTGCGCGCATCGGGAACCTCTGCGAGCGCATAGACAGACTTTGAGGAA
>JARRAA010002954.1:0-11592 GCA_030557295.1 Ecitodaemon sp. MM-2014
TCGATAGAAGCAAACAACCTATCGAATCATCAAAACGTCGGAAAGGAAACAGTTTCCCCAAGTTTCACGAAAATCAAACAGTCGTACATGTTGAAAGGTTATTACATTGTCGTTACACGCACTTTTGCAGTTTGAACAAGTGGAAAGGTTTCCCGTTTCATGAGATGCAAATGTGTTAAGCACAAATATTCACTATTCACAATTGTATGCAAGAATATTGAAATATTTTACCAGAGAATATGAAAGCAAATGTCTACAATAAGAACGCGTATATTCATCGACATCGAGTTTCAATTTTAAGTGCATGCTGAAGATATTTCCAATAGGGGACACTGGGATCTGACATGAGACAATGACAGAAAGTCGAGTTTCTTCTAGAAAATGCATTAATAGTATTAATAATTACATTTAATGCTTTAATGCTTCTATCAAATAGCATGGTTTTCAAACCCAAATTCATCAAATCATAGGAAATCTGCCCCAAAATGAGTAGGACAATCCTTCGAGGTCTCCCAACCATCCGAAAAGAGCAAAAAGGTACACGAAAACATGATCACACTCCAAAGCGTTAAAAACAAAGGTGATAATGGATTTTACAAGCAGGAACTATAAATAACTTCTAACCAGTCGAGAACTCGTTACGTTTGACCTCAATGTATTAATAATTATCAAGAAGTCACTATAAATTGACGACCCCGAAGCGTCATCGCAAATTAGTAAAAATTCCATAAAGAATTACTTCAAATCATTATTTAAATATCCAGATATTTGAATGGTGAATAGGTGAATAGGTTCGTATATATTTTTAATTGAAATATTTAAAACTGTGTGAAGTATCACGTCCTAATTGAATATTGAATTTGCAAAAAGTACATAGACGTTTCGATTCAATTCAAATTTTAACATTTCAGGCATTCATGCTCCTCTAGCGACAAGTTGGCAACCGTTGGTAAACTCGTGAATTAATGAGGAGGCAAAAACGCAAAAGGTCAATGTATTCACCTACCTCCATCTAGAATGTAAGAATTTCAATTATTGAATAGAAATTCTATTTAAAAAAGCGCTCTGAAACGTTTGCCTACCTACCAGAAATAATTTATTTCCAAAGAATTACTTTAGTTTCAAAAGAAATTAAAATCTAATCTGTACAACAACAATTTGTCCAAATTGCCATGTGGTGTATCGTCCTCGTGTTTCGTATCACCTCCTTGTTGTCTTTAATGAAATGAAAGCAATGATTAGTAATAGGTACGATTTAAAATACCGTTCTCAAACAAAACGTCGAGATAATAAACAAGCGCATGCCATACCTACCGAACCTAACGCGCCAAGAAAAACCAAAAGGAATGAATCACACGCAGGCGGCCATTTAATAAACAAAGCAAATGTTCTTATCTTTTCAATGCTTCCGTTAACGTCTCTCGGGAGCATTTAAAACCTTTAAAAATTGAAGCCATTTAAATGATTACTGACACGTTCGAAACTACACCATGAATTTTACACCCAAAACTTATGTTAGCGCAATGGGAGGACATAAAACTTAAAAACTTCATTTGTTTCCGTTTTATTACCTTTCCAGTTTTAGTGTATGTTTTAATATCGCAATAAATCACGCGCATCATTAAGAGAAAGTGGTCTAATTTAAAAAGCATTTCGCTGATGGGGCGTCCTACTCGTGCCTCGCACCACTCGTATCCAATGCCACCCCTGAGGACTCCTGGAGACATTCACCCTGTCTCCGATGGCTCAAAACAAAAAACGAATCAATACAAGATCAAAGTCTAGACTCAGGTGCCATGGCGTCTCTCTAAAAGAATATTACATTTGAGCAGCTTATTACTTAAATTTAAGTAGAAAACATGGCAATTGCATGGACAATTACAAATCTAGTAGGCTTCGTTATGGACGCGCAGAGCAGCTTGTTAAGATATTCCTAAAACGCAATTCGCTGTTAAAACGATATCGTGTGACTGGATACTAATTCATTGGTAATTAGCAAGCCTTTATTGTGGTTGTCATGTGATCACTTGGAAGCAACACGAACAACACGAACGCGACTTTTCATAACAATAAAAAGCGACGCAAGCAACTTTCAATAACATTTTCTAGAATAACCGGATCATTTAAAGATATGGGTGGCAATTATTTGTGCAATAAATCCGTTTTCAACAACTTATCAAGTTGGCTGGCTGCAAATCGGGATGCACGCTTATCGACCACTGAAATAACAAACGACTAACGTTGGATATTGTGATGGAAGTGGAAAACGTTGTGCGTCATTGATAAACCCGTGAATACCGAACCGTTTGATGCATAATGCACGATCGCATAATGTAACTACTGAACAGTATATGGGTTAATAAGATTTCATTGCACTCGCTGTGAATTTTCCAAACTCCCGGCGTTACTCAAGCGCCAGCCTTCTTAGATCGGCATCGCACATTTCCTTCCGCGTTAGTGCCACAAGGCGTCATATCAAAATGCGACTTTTCTGCTTTCCTCAATGAATGCCTAGTGGAGCAGTTGGAAACTCTGTATCTGCCATCTGATCTCGCGCTCGGCGTCGATTTTCTCGACGCTTCGAATGAGACTCACCGTATACATAAAAGGGGCACCGGGAATATAATAGCCGCGACTGCTCATCGTTGATTTATCTATCTCCTCGGCTTGGCACTCACTGGGATTGTGTGTTCGACCGCAGTCAGAAACAATTCCACGCTTTTACACAAACATCCGCGCGTCACTCCTGGAACGTTTGTCGGCGTCGCATCGCGTCGTCTCGCCACATTTCTCACCGAGATTCACGGGAAATACGCGCGCTCCGAACGCGAGCCGCCAGCGAGCGCGCGCGCACGGCCGTAACAAGGTCAGCTGATTGCACGGCGGATCGCACGGGATTACCTGCAGGTCGATTTCACAGCGCACCCGCGCAGGGCGCGACGAGCACGGCACTCGCGATCGGCGTCAACTTCGCGAGCACTGCGCGCTCGAGTGTTCGCTTTTCCGCGCGTCGGGCGGGCGTCAGGCGGGCGCGCGACGATGCGTCGGGAAATTTCTCGGTCGCTGTGCTCGATAGGCGGCTGCGAGCGTCATGACTCACTCTCGACCCAGCGCGGCCGGTGCTGGTTGCTTTCTGACCGCCAGAGCGCACGCCGCGCCGCGTACCAGCGCGAGTTGCGTCGCGTGCGGCAAGCGGTCGGGTGATTCACAAGGCTCGGTCGTCTCTCGCAGCGCGCGACAGATGTCGCTGCGAACGTTGCAAAACCAACGAAGTTTCAAAATTTGGTTTTTAATTAATGTTGCGATACGTGAAAAATATTATTAAATTGAATAAAACTATTTAATAAATGTACTTTAATAGAAAAAAGGCGTGATATGTTTATATATAAATCCCAAGTATTTATTTCAGACAACGACTGTATGCAACCCAAACCACGCATTGAGCGAACAGCGGCCTCTATTGATGTTACATGAAACTGTATATTAGAAAGTAAGCAATATACTTAATTCAGTATAATTCTTAGTTAATTTTCAGTTTAACGATATGTAAACGCAATTATTGCTCCTAGAATTAATGTATTCGTCAAGGATTTTGCCTTCGCGTGTGTTGCGCTGCGTTTCGCGCACAATGTACGGTGCTTTTTACAGTTTCGTCCTCATATTACAAATAATTAGTGCGCGCATCGCGCAGATGCGGCTTAATTGTTATTTATTAGCAATAAACCGTTTTCGGCTGCTGTTCCTAATTAAGTGTTTATCCCTACACTGACTTTGTTTAACTTCCAAAATTATGTTTACTCTGTTTAGTATGGAACGGTTGCAAAATTTGAATGAAATACTGTAAAATTTAACATTGCTTTAAATAAATATAATTAAGCATCGAAATCATTTAAATATAACGTTAAATTTGACATTGATATCTGACGTATTTTTCAAATTACTTGTCACCTTTTTTTTATCATTTTAAAAGTGTAAAAATTTAACGCCCGAAATGGACCAAATTTGTGGTGTAGATACTGAAGATCGTGAATACCTGATTAAAATCCTCCTAAACCGCGATGCGGGGTTCAATTCGAAGGATGTTGATGTTCCTGCGAATTACGTCCTGGGCGACGGCATCAGGATGTATCGGCAGTGGAAGAAGAGGAAGCTCAACCGACAGAATCTCTCCGACTGCATATTCGTCTACGACAAAAGTTTGATACAAGTGCAACAACCTCCTCGGATGATCAGCGTCTCTCAGGCCAACCCGTTCACGCAAATAAACAACAGCGAGAAAAACAACGACGAACTGGAATAATTGATGTGTAGCGTGCGCCACTCAAAGTGACGTTATCAAAATCCTAGTGTCCGTGCGAACACATCATCGTTTGTGTTAGAAATTTGGTGAGTGTTTTTGTGTAAATGTCTTCTGTTCCCTATCGCATACGAATTTCGCGGCTGCCATCAAATGTTTGAGGCCCATTCTAAACTGTTATTCGAAATTGCTGTCAGCTTGGTTCGATTGAACATGTTTGAACCGCTCGCGCATAATGCGTAATGATCTCCACAATAAGGGTGTACAAACACTCGTGTCAGTCACACCGCATTATCTGAAACCGTCGGACGCTCCAGATAAGGTGCGAGTGCGTTGCAATAGGTCTGTGCAAACCGAGACGCATCTGAGCGCGTCGGAATCCTTCGAGATCGTCCAACAGGCGCTCACATACACGCCGTACGTGTACATTCTGCATGATGCTCTAAAGATCTACGAGATACCTAAGAAGTGTACTCTCAAGTTCAACGATAAAATCACCGAAGAGGACATCGACAATTTCGACGAGCGTTCCACGTGGGATCCGTCTGAACTTGCGCAAATACTCTCTGGATCCTTTTGTGGCAAAAGCAGTCTAAGACCAATCATGGATTCGCCGCCCAAGCGCGTTGACGAAGAGTGTCAAACGACACTGATGGTACGACCCATATTCTTGGCTTTGGACGATGTCGCGCAAGTGGTGTGCAATCTGCAGGTGCAAACGTCAAGGACATTCACGCCAAATGCCTCCATGGAACAAGTCAATCGCGATCTGCACGCCTACTACTTCCATCAACCAGGATCCGGGTTCTTTTCGGACAGAAAGTCGAAATCCGAATATGAGGAAACTGTTATTGGGTATTTCGAAGATCAAGCTGAAGGAGAATGTACAGAACGCCAGAGTTGTACCAACTCATGTAGAGAGGAAGCAGAGGAACAAGCGGAATCGGCGGGAGAACATGAAAGAGAGCACGAAGAAGATGGCGAAGAAGAACACGAGGAGGAACACGGGGAAGAATACGAGGAAGGACGCGACGAAGAATACGACGAAGAACGCGGAGAAGAATATGAGGAAGGACATGAGGAAGAAGTAGCGACCACGCCCAAGCGTACGTCTAAATCACCCGTAAAAGTACCAAGTTCTCAACAAGCGCCTCGATCGGAACGTTCACAAAGTCAACATGAACCAGCTCACTACACTGCCGAAGATTTGAAGGCCGCGTGCAACACTTGCTGTACCGAAGCTGACCTTCTCGAGCACATCAAGCCTTGGTATGATGAAGTGGAAAATCTTTTGGAAGAGGAAGATTACGAGGAGAACATTGACCCGATCACTGGTGAAAACTTGGAAGAGATTGAAGCACAGATTATTGCTCAGGTTGACATGACTGCTGAGACAGTCCAAAAACAGGCTCAACGTATGTGCAAACGGTATAGCACTCAAGACTTTGAGATACAATGCAAGGAGTTTGCTGATCACAAAGTGCCTGGGGAATGTACTGGGGCGAGACAACGCGATAAGTCTTGTACGTGTGATTGTCAGCTGAACGTACCACCTGAACCTAGATCGGCTGGCACTGGTGCTGGTGCAAACATTTGCGCTATGAAACTGGCAGAGTTGTGTAAGATGATTATGGGCGGCACTTACAATGGGGCTTTTGCAGGTCGTTTAGGCGAGATAACATCTTCACCTGCTTTGGTCCATTGTCCCTGTGGTGATCCACCAAGTAGAAGTGCTAAGACCGAGTTGCCGCTCAAGGCGCGCGCATGTACGAATCGAAAATGTAACTGTCTAAATTCGAAAGGTTGCTTGCCATGTCAGAAAGCATTGTGCATGAAGGATAAGGAAGACTCTAAGAATCCCTATAAGTCTTGCAAAAAGTTTATTGCGTCGCAAAACATTGAATTCATTACAGAGATTGATGGTGAGTACACTGATGTGCATCTAGAGCCCTTGGAGCAAGACGATGCGTTCACCCAAACCGAGGTTATCGACGAATATTTTGGGGAGAGAAACGCTCCGATTATTCCTCCACCGCCATGCACTTGCATGACCAATATTGAGATGCCCTGGGATTTGCTTTGCATCCCGCCAACACCAAAAGTATTTTGTTCATAATTCTATCCGCATACTTCTATAGTAATTTGTGTTTGCTTTTCAGAAACGGCCACCCCCCGTAGAGGAGTTTAAAGCTCTCCCCAATGCCGTCCGAATTCAACTGCTAGAGCTCACAACTCGTCCGCTAGCTGCACTGGATAATTTGCTCCCTCTGAGCATGCAGTTCCTTGAATCCCAATATGGCACAACTGACGATTATGAGGAAATTCAAAGACAGCTGTTGATTATAACCACCCAACTCGAACTTGCTGAAGATTCTGAATGTGAAGAAGAACGTGATGAAGAATCTAATGAATCGGGAGAAGAGGAGGAAGAGGAAAAAGATAAGTACCATTCGTGCCGACCTAGAGCCCCGTTGAAACCCTTCCAAGTTTATGACCCCGAATGCGAGGAATATTATGAACCATACTTGGTTCGCTTGGTGAGGTATTACTGTGAAGATGACATGGCTGGACCGTGCACGTCGCATGTGGAGATGCCCTGGCATGAAATCGAATTGCCGAAGAACGTTGTCATTAGAAAAGGCCGAGCTCCCTGTGAACGTAAGCGAGAGTTATTTACAGATCAGGGCCGAATCTGTGGACCTGAATATCGTGCCCAGATGCGACGGCAGCGTGAGATGAACGAATTGTATGGAATCAAGGATGATAACTTATGCGGAATTGAAACATGCAAAGTGAAAAGTGCTCGGAAAGGAGCTAGTAACCCTGAAATAAAGAAATCAATGGACACAAATGTATGTAAACCATGTAGCAGTTTCTCCCAACCGGATATATCTTCGAAAAGAAGTTCAGTCACAAGTAATGCTTCCACACTTGGACAAGATAATACTTCATCTGGGAAGATCATATCCTGTTTGAAACGTAAAGGAAGTAAAAGAAGGCCATCTTCAAGTTGCAAATGCCCTCGAGGCGTTAAATCTACTACAAGTGGAATGGGCAAATCGACAGAATCGAGAACTGAACGTATTGCAGCCTTGTTGGACTCGTGCAAGAAGGAAATGGAACCGATTAAGAATGGTATTAATCGATTGAGAGCTCGAATTAAAGAACTCAATATTCCAGATTTGATGGCTTATCAGGAACCGAGTCAACAACAATTTGGATCTGGTTTGAACGCTGCCACCAGCGCCAACTTAAGTTTCTTGAGTAGTATGGGCGGATTAGGTATGCCTCCCATGCCTCCGATGTGTTACCCGCCACCTATGATGTGCTACCCATTCCCTCCATGCATGTATCCCCCAGGTGGTCCGAATGCGCAAGTATCTAGAGGACCGCCCAGTTTGGGAGTGCAGGGCAAGTGTACGTCAAGGCGCAGAAGACGCCTATCCAGTGGTCCATCAACCACGGACACTGGTTCGCCATCGTCAGATTTTGAAGATCTTCTTAGGAGCAAGCGGAGGAGTTCTAAGGGAAGTTCAAGCGTCAGCAGAAGTCGCAGTAGATTGTTGTGTAGCTGCAAACCTCAAGATTCAAAAGTTCAGAGCAGTTCCAGTAGACACAGTAGCAGACACAGCAGTCAGCAATCGAAGGCTTCAGAAATAGCACAAAAAGGGACTACTGTAGATTCGTCTCTAGTGAATTCATCATTCTATATTTGCCCTGCAACCACAGCGAGTACTACGAGCAAAATGACAAATAGATCTAAACAATCAAGAATCCCTCGTCCTATATGTCCTGCTAGACTGCAGTCCTCTGGTAATGTAGTGCCATGTTCGTCACTAAAACCATCACAAATGACAGAACGATCGAGTACGTTCAAGTCCTGCGCATCTAATTTTGCAGCGAAAAGTTTAAAGAGCTGCTTGAGCGAGAAGAGCGACGCTTCCTTTAAATCCGTCAAATCTTGTAGAAGCCGTGTTTCAGAAGCAACCACTATAAAGTCATGTAAAAAAGGAACAAGCGCAGGTGACACTGGGAAAGCCGATCCGAGTAAAACCTCAATCTGCGCACACTGCAGTGTGGTAATGGTGGAAAGCGCGGTAACTCAAAAATCGAATTGTGATTTGACTACATGTCCGACATCGTTTGCATCTTCATCTGCGGTTGGGAAACCGTCCATTTTAAAGACTAATTTTAAGAGCGTTCCATCCCCATCCTGTAAAATTCGTTTTGACGACACGCAAAACTCAGAAAGTTCGAAATGCAAGGGCAAAAAACATCAATCTGAAAAAGTTGAAGCTGGCGCAGAGGTCAAACGAGGACGATCTGTTGGAGATAGCCGCGGCGAAGACATTTGCACAGCTTCGTGCAGCAAACGCAAAAGTCGGGATGCTTAAAATTTCATTAATTTGCATGTTTTGTTTTTTTCATATCCATTTGTGGAATGTTGTAACAAATGTACCAAATTCAAATATAATAATATCTGATCCTATTAACTATGATTAATTTTTGTATTGTTTATTGTCCCAAGGTTGTTTGCATCACGAACAAGTGTAAAACATGGCGAGGAAACTCGACCCCAACGATATCAAAAGGTTGAAGTCGTGCAAGAAGTTTAATGCGTCGCAGAACATCGAATTCCTCACCGAGGTTGACGGGGAGTACACTGATTTATATCTGGAGCAATTGGAACACGATGACGCCTTCACGCAAACGGATTTTACCGACGAGTACTTCGGAATGAAAGATACCCCATTTATTCCGCCGCCACCATGTACCTGCCTCACAAGCGTGGAGATGCCTTGGGATATGATTCTTATTCCGCCAACGCCTAAAGTAATACTTTTAACAATCATCTAAACAGCCATGTATGTAAGAACAAATTATCTTTCAGAAACGACCTCTTCCCGAAGAAGAAAACTCTGAAGAGGCTAAGAAATCTGAAAGAGAGAGAGCTGAGCTGAAACAACTCACAGTTAGTCCAATCACCGGCGACCAACTTCTAACCATAACTCAAGAATTTCTAGCTGATAACATAGTTGAGGCTGAAAAGATTGATAAGCTCCGATCTCAAATCTTAATGGAACGTGGTAAACTTGACCCGGAGTATACTGTAGTGCCTCCTTTTAACACTGACAAAGAATCCGACCCGGACGATCCTGACCAATACGTGCCATGCAGAGCAAGGCCACCTCTAAAATCTTATCAGGTGTACGATCCCGAATGTGAAGTATATAATGAGCCCTACTTGGATCGCATGATGAGATACATTTGTGAAGACGAAATGGAAGGTGCTGGACCTTGCACGTCTCACGTAGAAATGCCATGGCATCAGCTCGAGTTGCCCAAAAACGTGGTCCTGCGAAAAGGCCGCGCGCCATGCGAACGCCGACAGGTTAGCGTCTCAAGAGATCCGCATCGTAAGTGTGGCCCCGAATACCGAGAACAATTACGTCGACATCGTGAAATGTTTGGTTGCGTTTCCAACAGTGCCTGCGGAATCATCGCCTGCATGTCTAGAGAAGACAGAGAGCGATTCGACGAGCAGTTTATGAGGCAATCCCGACAAGAGGCAACCTGCAAAGAATGTAAGAGTGCATCTCAGACTGAGATATCGCCGATAACGAAAGTTTCTTTGAAATTCATATGCCCCTCGAATGGAGAACAAGCTACTCCTCCGAAGAAGGTAATTTCTTGTTTAAAGAAAAGGAAAAAGCAAGCAAGGACATGTTCTAGCATGCCTACGATTTCTTTGAAAGCTTCTAGTTGTACTTGCGCATCGAAGACGCATTCGGAAGTAAGTTCTGCGACTGAGGAAGCGCTCCCAGACAAGCCCCCATGCAAAACAAGAACCGAACGTATTGCAGCTTTGTTGGACTCTTGCAAAAAAGAAATGGAACCTCTCAAGGATGGTATCAATCAATTGAGAGAGAGAATCAGAGAACTTAAGTTTCCCGATTTAATTACGTGTCAGGATCCGAATCGACAAAGCTATGAAAGTGGTCATGATATGGGTACGGGGTCCAGTATGGGCTACTTGGGCATGCCACCAATGCCACCAATGTGTTATCCTCCCGCCATGATGTGCTATCCATATCCACCGTGCATGTACCCACCCGGTGGGGTTACAGGGATAGATCCCTTCGCAGCAAGTGCGGATGTCACAAAGGAAAAAGACGCTGCGGGAAGGCCGAAGAAATGTAAATGTAAATCAAAACGACATCGCCGGGTTGGCAGCCATCAAAAATCCTCAGATGCTAGGTCACCACATTCGGAATTTGAAGATCGACATAGAAGCAGACATAGAAGCAGCAGAAGTAACAGAAGTCGGAGTAGGAGCCGAAGCATGTTAGTGTGTAGTTGCAAAACATGTCCAAGTAGTCGTACTAGCCATGGTAGCAAACAAGGAAGCAAAAATGCATTTTCTGTTTCTGCCTGTGAACATAACAAATCTTCTGGAGAAAATGTTGGACTAAATACACCAACAAACAAATCATCAAAGCAATCGAAGATTCCGCGTTTGACTCCATGTACTTCTAAGAAATCAGCGGTTAACGTTGATGATAGTTGTTCTTGCCTAACTGCACAGAAAACTAAGGATGCAACCAATAAATCTAACAATTCTAAAGCATCTGTGAGAAGTGTTAGTGAATTATCTAACGAATCATGCGATGTTGGCACTTGTCCAGCTGAAGGTCCTTCTTTAAGCACTCAGGAGACTGACGCTACGAACTTTCAGTCTTGTACTTCCAATATAACGGGGAAAAGTTTGAAAAGCTACTTAAGTGGGAAAGGAGATTTATTGAACAAATCAACATGTAATATTGATACTTGTGAAGTTTGTGATCACACTTTACCTAATCAGAAGACGAACTCTACTAATGTTACATCATCTACTTCCAATGCAACGGAAAAGGGTTTAAAAAGCTGCTTGAGTTGTAAAAGCGATTTATCGAACAAATCAGCGTCATGTAATGTTGACAGTTGTGAATTTGTTAGTCGCCCGGTAACCTCTCAGAAGACTGGCCCTAACTTTAAGTCCCGAAGTTTAGATATTACTGAGAAAGGTGTGAAAAGTCCTAAGAGTGGAAAGAGCGATTTATCGAACAAATCAGAATGTAACGCTGACGCTTGTAATATTTGTAGTCGCACTTCAACTGCCAAGAAGACTGACTCGACTAACGATAAATCCTGTACCTCTGATATTACCGAGAAAGATGTAAAACGCTCTTTGAGTGGGAAAAGCGATCTACCAAGCAAATCAGCATGTAACGCTGACAGTTGTAATATTTGCAGTC
>JARRAA010002967.1:0-14300 GCA_030557295.1 Ecitodaemon sp. MM-2014
CTAACGGGACGGGTGGAACGCGAACGAAGACGCATTGCCGCGCTGAACTGTTTTTAAATGTGCGAAGGAGGCTGGGGATGGGTTAACACGTGCTGCACTTCCTGCACGTGGAATCTCGCATTATGCAAGAGTGCAGGATCCACAGGGCCGCACTAAACATTAAACTCAGATTTTGAGCGAAATCCTTCTGCGGTCTCGTTATTTATAGAATGCGTTGAAGAGTGTCGAGTTCAACGATAACAACATGTCTGAAATGTTAAAATACGATTCTGGCTGTATGATATTTAGTCCTGCTGATCCCATCGCCGCTCACGTGTCGACGAGGCTCCACCTAATCTCTCATCCGCGCGTCCCTTATGTCTTTTACGTCTTTTACGTCTCCAACATCCGTAACATCCCCGGCTCCGCGACAGGAGGGGGTGCATTCAACATGCAGCCAGCATACAGCGACGTCATCCACTATCCGCAGCATGTGTCTTCATTCGTCACGCATATTAGCCGCTCAACCGCAGCGCGGCGTGTTCTTTAATAATAATCACAATAGTGCGTAATAATGTTGCAACGCACGCGCCCTTTGTCGGCTGCACCCCAATTATAATTAAAATACGCCGATGCCGCAGTGGATGACATTTTGCATTTGATGGGGAGTAATCCACTGCTTTGGCGCTATCGCATTAATTGGACTTAGCCGCTCAGGTTTCATCAAAAATAATTAGTTCGACCGAGAAGCTCTCCACAGTCGTGTCGGGCGTTGCGTTGTGTAAAAAGTCATCGGAAGTGCAACGTCAGATGTTTTCAACGTCCCCCTGCTTTCGGTCCATTCGTTTCATTAGACTTTTCGGTCGCGGGCCGATTCTACAGCCGAAGACTTCGATTGACTAAGCGAAGATCGCGGGGATAATTCGAAAAAGTGAAAAGCAAGAAGCGACAACAAAGCTCCAGCGAAGAGGGAGAGTGTTCGGAGACGCGACACAGACGAGACAAGATGACAAGAATGGAATGCGGAAAAACATCGAACAAAAACTTGCGCTCTTGCTGCAGGAGAGTACCTATTGCAAGCACCTTCCCTTGATGGAGTGACTGGATGAGTGAATGGTGATCTAATCCGAACTAATTTATAGCAGGAAATTAAAAAACGACACACAACGTGAAAAAACTCATCATTAGCATCCACACCCTTCAAAAAAACGGAAAAAATAACAAGAAACCTGGCGCTCGAAGTAAAAAAATGTGTGCCAGAGTAAACGCGGCGAAGTTGTTGTGATTATTAATTGGTTTTAATTTGGTCTGTTGCCATGACGAATTTTCCGTTTCCGTCGAAGCGTAACGACGACGGAACACACAAGATGTTTGGACAGATAGATGGATGGGGCATCCATGGCGGCGGCGTCTTCAAAATTTCTATCCCGACCTCATCCCTTTCATTTCACAAACGTCTCCGGGCTCCACTCGAGTCTCGTCTGACTCGGCTCTCATCATCTGGCTTCAACCGGTTCATTTTGTTCAGACTTCGAATGGGAGTCTGCGCTTCGAAAATATGCAATTCTCCTCGTCGGCGAGAGGCAGTCTCGCCTTTCTTTCGCTTTGCGTTGCTCGCATCCTCGCACGCATGATTCACATGGTGGGCTCGCGGTATCGTTTGCATTGCTCGTGCTTTCGTCCTCGGAAAGCCGTCCTTTAGGCGGGAATCCCAGAATCCGAGATGCTAGTCTGGCCGTTTCCGCTCTCCTTCATTTTCCGCCTTGTTCAAAATTCAACAGACGCGCCGGCACATGAGTACGAACTTATACGAGCGGAAACGTTATAAATATTTAGGGGCGAATCTGGAGAGATAAATAAAAGCGCGAGCGTCGGCGAAACGTTTCGGCGGCGAACTTCGCAATGTCTCCCAATATGATTCTCGGCGCAAAAAGCGCGCACTTAACCTCGCCGCCGCGTTCGAAACTAAACGGGCCGTCGGTAATTTTTTCCGAGGCGATTCGTGCACATCCAGATTTAGGTATTCGGCTTGGGGTTCGCCTTTCCCGGTTCTCCTCTTGTTTGTTTACATTGTTGCGGTCATGTTTATGGTTGAACTACGTGCAAGACGGGGCATCCCTTCGGATCAACTTCGCCGCGCGCTCTCTGCTCTCCACACACGAGAGATGCGCACGTAACGCCCGTCCTGCAGCACAGAGTAGAGACGAAGACGAACGACGCGCGGTCGCCGCGCGAACAAGATGTTTACAAGATGACTGAAGTTCACTCGAACTTTCCACCAGACGCTTTGACTCAAGCCCAGCCGCCTAACCGCGACCAAACTCTAGTCGCAAATCCGCAAAAACGGCCCCCCCGAATCGAAAACGTCGCCGGCATAAAAATCAAATCTATTAGTAGAATTCGAGAAGTCCACAAGTGTCACGACCAGAGCGCCGGCGAAAGATTTTAAATTAAACTTTTCGGATTTCGAATTGTTCGCCAGGAGGGGAAGGTCCAGATCTTAATTCATCTACAAGACACCCCATGCTTTATTATTAAAAGCCACCCTCGTCTCCGTTCCGCAGATGTTATTAAGGGTCATCATCGTAATGACGACGGACGCGACGACTACTTTCCTTTTCCTGTCTACTTCGACGCTCTATTTTCTAGCGCCGTCTTTGCGGCGGCATTATTTCTTCTATTACACGGTATTTGCTCATCAGAGCCGAGGACCAGAGAGGAAGCGGCTTTATGTTAGACTTAATTAAGAGATGGGCGACCATATGCCGGGGCAATTTCACTTCAATTTTCTTGACATCGGAGAAGTATATCAAGAGATTCGAGAGTTATGCCAGATATGCTGGACATGTTGGTCATACAAGGCTATTAGCAGTATTTGCTTTCTGTCATAAAGCCACGATGGACGTGAAACCCCATGCTTTACTTTCCACCCTCATAGATTTAGAGATGATTAGTTCTATTACTCAATCAGGCTTTTCAAAGCTTTCGAAGTTCTGCTGGCGGAATGAAGCGGTCGGGTCTCTTTTTTCGTGAACGCCCACGTTTTTACTAGCTTCAGATATTATCCGTCGTTACATTTCTTCGCGGCGGGTTCGCTATCGCTCCATAACTCTCTTTCCGCCAGATATAGCCGTAGAAAGCTAATAGATAAAAAGTGCGTCGATCCTAAAAGGGCGATAACTAATAGAATTATAAGGACTTTTAGGCATCCACCGCCACCAGCCACCAGCCACCAGCAGCAGTAAGTCAGTTAGGAAGGAGCGTGCCGAACGCGTGCACGAGCAACCCGGTTCGTAGCAGGAGAGAGCGAAGAGTGCTGGTGTGGCGAGAGATATATGCGAAGATATAAAAAGCGACGTCGATGGCATCGACGAAACGTCGGATAAAAGCTTACTCGTGTCATTCCTATCGCAGCCCTCCAACACCTATAGTATTTTTTCCTTCCCGCTTCCATCGGCCTCAATTCCCGCCGGCGCCGCGATCGAGGCGATTGTGAGCGACGGTGATTTGCATTGTTTTAATGCGGGCGATGTTCATTAAAAGTAAATAAATCTCGGGGCGGCTTGCCGGAGACCGGCCGCGCATATATCTTCGCAATAAATGCCGCACGTATATTATGATAAAACTCCTCGTGGTCGAGCTGAAATTGCGTTTTCGAACGCGACGCGGAAGCCGAACAAAACGAACCCGATACAGAACACGCCGCCGCCGCCGCCACACACACGCGCGCGCGCACGCGACGCTGCGGCGGCGGCGCAGGACCCCGAACGGATATAGTGAACATCGTCGGCGGCAGCCAGAACCCTCTCTATATTGTGTTGTCGCGGCCCGTTTGTTTCCGAGGAGGTAAATTAATTGGATTTCGTGACGCTCTTTCTGCACTGCTCCTCTTTCATTATCTTTCCGCATGCCCCGCCCCGCCCCGCGCCGGCGCTGGATTTTCGCGCCGCGCGTCCCTCTCGCTCGTCGTAGACGATAGTGCAATAACTATGGCCCGCCGCCGAGCTCGTGCGGTTCGCGGCACTAATTCTAGGTTGTTTATACGCGTATAATATAGAGTCGCCGCCGTCGCCGCTGTCTGCGTCGGCGGTGGCGGCGGCGCGCCGATATTTAGTCGCGTAAGTCGCGTTTATTTGCGTCGCCTGCGCGCGCGCCGGCATCGTTCGCATCGCTCGCATAGTGCGCTTTGCGCCCACGCGAAATTCTTCCGCTCGGGCCTGCATTATGCACGGCCGACGCGCGTCTCCCTATCGACACCGCTCCGCCAACCCCATCGCCAGACGGCGGCGTCGCGGAGGTTTCGGTTTTTGGTTTCGCAGCCTGCAACGTGCGCAAAAAGGGGGAAATTGCCAGCGAAACATGCTATCTAACCACGTGTCACATAATTTCATGGCTTACAGGGAGATAGCCGAATTTCAATAACCATCAAAATATATGTGCCCGTCCTTCTTACCCTTAGAAGGAAGTCTAAACTCCTCTTAAACGCTAGAATAACTTGTAAAATTGAGCGGCCGTTCTAATCCAAATTTTACGTTTGGCCTTTTGCCGGTCACACTTGGTGCTGCTTGTAATAAGCGCAAGAAGCAGAAACGGCGAACGGAGCATACCGAGCTGCGGTGCAAAGTGTATCAAGCAATCTCCCTAGACCACATTGCATTTTCCTGCAGGTTCTGCTAGTCCAAGATAGAACTTCGCGCCGAATGGAAATGAAAATGAGGATGACTTTATTGCGATATGCGAGGGTTGACAACAGTCAAGAACACCCGTGGAAGGCACTTTTTGCCACGGACCGCACTCCACGGAGGAAACCTCTCGATTGCACCCTTGCAGGGTGCTAAAAGTAAGTGGCGCGAAAGAGAGTGATATGGGATGATCGCCAGAAAGGTGCTGATAGAACTAACGAAAAATGTACGCTCCCAGAGTCATTAACTTTTTTTAACTTTCTAAGAGCCGATTTTCCCCCTGAAAGTTTGGCCAGTAGCTAAAACGAAAGCGCCATCTACGCGGCAAGCGCGAACACTAAATGTAACGCAATTGTTAACATTTGCTTGCTTTCCGGGTGCACCAACACCATTAACATTTTAATATCGACGCGAGTAAAAATTATATTAACACATTTAAGATTCGATTGTGAAAGCGGTAAAACTTCTCGCCGCCTCCTCGCCCGACGCGCGCACTCGTAAAATTTCCGTCTTCTTTTTGCCGGCATTTACATTTACATTAAACTCGTAAAATGTGCAAGCCCGGGCGGTACCTGCGCGACGAGATCTTCCTGCCAACAGTTTTCGCCGGCGCGCCGGCTTCTCGGAGTAATAACGACGTAAAATATATCGCCGCGCGGAAGCGGCGCGCCGGCTCGAACGCGGCGGGACGAGCTGCCAGGAAGATATTGAAGGCTCCGATACCGCGGCGATCGCCTTTATGTTCGCGGGCGTGGCGCGAAGCTTTTAAATCTCGACGATTCGTCTCTTCGGCGCGCTCTCGAATTAATTACTTTCATCCATCCACTTTGGCGGAAGGCACGTACGACGCGCCCGGCGGGAGACGCTCTGTTTGTTTTCCGCGTTGCAAAGATAACCGAAGACCGAGAGAGCGCTAAATTTTTCAGCGAGTCGCTGCGCAAAATTAAACAAGCTCCCTTTGTCGTCTCCGCTGTAGCGTTTTAGCGCGTTCATGCACGAGTCGTCACTAAAATTCTGGCCATACCGGACGACTGCCGCTCATGTGCAGCGTCGTCGCGTTGATTTTTATGATCGCGCGAAAGCGCCATTCCTCCGTCTCGAGAGTCGTCCCGGCTTCTAATATAATCCGCGCTTGCATCAAAAGTGCGCACCGGCAACATGTGTCCGTCTTGTTATTGCGCGCATAGCGAGCGCACGGTCATTCTTGTGGGCGCACCGCCGCTATTAGAAACGACGAGTTTAACAACTATCGTAACAACGCGCAGCTTCCCACGCCCGATGCGGGACAATATTGCCAGCTGCGGTTTTACGTGCTGCGATGTGCAACTCTGCAACATGCGCCAAAAACCGCCCGCCCCGCCATTGTTAATAACATCACAATGTGTCTGGAATGTTCGGATTTAACTATCCTTAGTGGCCTCGCATTCTGCTACGTCGAATACGACGACGCGCGCGATTATTTAAGTAAGGGCGAGGGCTATCCACGTATTAGATTTAATTGCGAACGTCGAATATTAATTTTCCGACGTCGGCCGCGCCGCCCGAAGTTTTAATTGAGGTAATTTATGAAAAGCACGAACGAAAGCCGCCGACTCGATCCGCGGTAAGCGCGGCGATGGCCGAGGACACGAGGCGACCCTTGTAGTCCTTCGCGGTCGCGACGAGACGAGCTGAGAGACGAGAGTCGAAGTTGGGAGTTCCGAAGCCCGCGGTAAATCAGCAATTCGCGCCGAATATCGGCACAACAAATCCTGCGCGCGGCTCGCGGAGCTATTCAGAGGATCAGGGCAGAATTGAAATTAATTTCGATAAGGTTTCCTAATCAATACACCTACCATATGCACCCGCGCGCATGAAAATATTGTTTGTCAAGGGAGGAAATTCGGCAACACCAGCAACAAGGCATGAAGTAACGGATACAAGCGTGGCCACTCTCGTGTTCCGGTGTAGAGCGCTGCAACACGGACGTGGAGGGATATAGGGAGTACGACGCATTCCTGTTACAGCACTAGAGAACCATGGGGTATGTTCAACAGGGAGCAACATCAAGTGCTACAATCATCCTCCGGGCTACACATCGAACCGGGAGTGCGCAAAGAGTCGAATTAACTTAACCCCAGTCGAATATTACGTTTTCGTTTTGTAATATCTTTACAAGGATTTGACAACGTTGACGCTGTCGCCAGTTTCAATCTTTCAGGTCCGAACATTGTGACCTTTCTGCACATTGTAAGCGCACGAAATTCCAGTGAATTCGTGCGTTTTGTACGCGAAATCAATGACGCATTTGTGCGCAGAATGTCTGACTGGATGATGGTTCGTTTGTCATGCTCATATTGCCAGTCCCCAGTGATCAGTCTACACCAAGTGTTGACTCTCGATACACATCCGCCTCCGAAAATCGAAACTCCTGGCAAAGAAAAATGTATTTTTGCTAATCCGATCGGGACGCTCGGTGGAAGCAATATTACCGACGCACGCAGCATTCAATATAGTTCGTTGCCGAGCGTTCATTATAATGCTACGCCCCGGCCATCGTAATTAAAAGCGACGCGTAATTAATGTCGAAGTGGTAATTACATTTTCGCTACCTGGAATACAAATTGCAGGACTGGCTAACAAAAAAAAATTGCCGCGAGCCGCGCGGGCAGAAGCAACAATTCGTTTCGCAGCTTTGGTTTTTGGCAATTTCGCGATTTTGCGCGCACTCGCAATTTCGCAACTTCGCAAATTCAATTCCGCTTTGAATATTTGCGCGTCTAATGACGGGTATCTCATCAGAGGCGCACGAATGTTTGCTATTAGCGCGACGTCGTCGATAATCATGGCCGCAGGAACGCGCTGCCTCCGAGTTGACTTGCTTGCCGTGCAGGCGCGCGTTCAATATTCCAATAAAGGAAGCGGATGTCGATGATATGTAGGAAGCGGATGTGCGCCTCCATAATGACTTTATTTGATTTGCAATGCTGCTAATTACTCCGATTTCTCATTACTATCGCGTCGATTCGAACGCGAAACGAAGCGCGGAAAATAAAAACGATTCCTCGGCGGGTGGAATATTCCAAATCGGATTAATTCGCGCAAGAACAAAAGCGGAAAAGAACACAATCGAAGCAAGGACAAAGGGACGGAGCGAAAATGCGAATGCAAATGAATCGTGTCGCGTGAATGGCGTACAAATGAATCATTGCCACCGCCTCCGGCGGGCTACCTGCCCCACATTGTCATTCCTGTTGTAATTAAAAATTGAACCAAAGTACAGAGCCGAAAAAATCGATAGGCGTGAATATTAAAGACGAAACGGAACGCACGATTCGAATAAATATTAAATTCGATTGCACGGGCAGCTGAAACATCCCTTGCCGTAGTATCCCCATCTCGCGAGTTGTGATGCGGCCGAATCTATACCCTCGCTGCACTCCTACGTCCCATTCGTTATTCGCACTGCAAATGCATAATTCTAAATACCTCCGAAGTATTGCGACGAGCCATTGGAGCAATAGCCGCGCGAATATGAAATATGCCCCAAACACGTAATAACACCAAGGCGAGTAAATTATTGTTATAATGTCCTTGTTATTGCGCGCGCGCCCTGGTCATCCTCGCCCGCCCATCGTCGCTTTTGCCATCCGCCACAGTAACGGGCGCATCTCTCATTTCGCGTTGCGCTCTTTAGTGCGCGTGCCTCGACACATTCATATCGCACGCACGCCGTAAATACGTAACGACGACGTTTCCAAGTGGGCGGCGGCGACCATCAAACCAAAACAGCCGCCCACGGCGCGGGTCGCGCAAAACAACAAGTTGTAACTCTCGCGCTGAATTTACGCCGCCGCCGCCGTATTATTATTGCATTATTGTTGTTCGGCCACCGGCTCCGAGCGGACCGAATCTTCGCCGCTCCCAGGAAACCCGGCGACATTTCGGTCGTCTGTCGGCGTTAAAACAATATAACAATGGTTAATATCAGACGAACGTGTCATCATTGTTCTAGGACATTGCGAAATGTAATCGTATAATGCGATATGGCCTGATGTCATCGCATATTTTATCAGGGACTTTATAAATTATGTCAGGGCATGCACTAAACATTCAAGTTTTACTATAGGGCCATAGTTCCGTGAAAGGTTTGCACTAAAATCGAAATTTTCTAAAACAAAGCGGCGCTCGCTTGTAATAATATTATGACGCTGTAACACCCCTTTTAAGTGCATTTACAGTTATTGTATGTTATTGTAGGCGCATTACAGGAGTGAATACGCGTGTACACACACAATGGCTAATGATAACCTCCCGCTGTAATGAATCACATGTACGCTGATGATGCCCGCTGATACGCGCCCGCGATGACATTACGCGAGGCATTAACATGGTCTTTACTCTTTAGCCAAGTGCCTATTGCCCCGGTGTTACTTTCATCCTGCGCCCTCTTCGTCTGGCAAAGCGCGAGACAATGACTGCGAGCGAGGCGAGGGAAATGCAAGGTGCAAACCGAACACATCGCGCGCTCTGTAATTTTCTAAATTATAGAGATGACGAACGGCATCAAAGAGGACTAAAGCCTAGCCTAGAACGTATTTAAAGCAAAACTCTCGTTGTTAAAATAAACGAATTCAAAGAAATGTGCAGAACTGTTCCTAAATTTGCGTCTGCGCTGAGAGTTTTTACATTTTTCGAATGGGTTCTCGTCGAAGGCAGCTCGTTCCGAAGTTTGCTCGCAGCCGAATGTTGTAAATCCTGCCCCGATTCGCAGCGAAATCACAACTTAGCCGAATGCGCTGCGAATTGAAGGGAGCGCACATAATGAGAGGGCACGTCGCCCAACTTTGCTCCCGTGCTGACACGATACGTGCCGGCACGTGATTGCGACTAACTGGAGGCGCACGCGCGCGCGGGGAGGAGGAAATTTCGTGTCTATAATTTGCCACTCAAATCTTAGTTGTGCGCCTCCCCGAAGCGCCGGATTTCAGATTGCCTGTTGTTAGTAATTAAAGTCGTGCGTTGTCGAGCGCCCGACGCGGACATTTTTCGGATTTGCCCGGAGGCGAATTTAAACGTATCTGAAATTGGAGATTGTGTCAAATTTAATTTTTCTTTCGACACATGATTGCACCTAGTTGTGCGCCTGGCCGAAGCACCCAATTTCAAATTGCTTGTTGTTAGCAATTAAAGTCGTCCGCTGTCGAGGACTTTGTGCCAATTAAAAACGACGTTTTTCGGATTCGCTTCGAGGTAAATTTAAGCCGTAATTGGATATTGTGTTGTTTTTAATTTTTCTCTCGAATGATTGAGCTTCAGTCTAAAATTAGACCGAGCGCGATTCGGCGCGCCCGCAAATCCCACGGCGAGCGCCATTAGGAAAACGACCCACGAAATGACGCAATTAAAATCACTCCGCGCTTCCTTCCCGTGTCCGAATCGGAACGCGCGGACGTGCATTTTATACAATCGGAGATTCCGCTGCGGTAATGCAACGTTGCACGAAGGCAGCGCAATTATGCGGCGTAATTAATTTAATTACGTCGCGCGGACAACGGATCCGACACAATCGTTTAGCGGCGTTCTGCATCCAGAATAAAAGCGCCGCATTGAAGCCCGAGCGCGCGACTATCAACGCCCGAAATTAATTTTTGATTAATTCGCGATTGCCGCCGCGCATTTCGCGTTCGAGGCGCTCGCAATTGCGTTAAAAATTGATTGCCGGCAACAACGCGTCGCAGGTGAAAAGTGAAATCGTTAGGCGAGTTGAACTTCGGCGATGAAAACTTTTCTCCGCGTCTAGACGGCAAATTGCCCCTTGCGCCCCGTTCGGTTTATTGCCGAGCGCAAATGAAAATTTAAAAGAAGCGCGTGCAGACGAAACGGTGGCCGGATGAGGAACGATAAAAACACGATGCACCCTGCGAAAGGGTTAAGCACATAATTAGTTCCTGTCGCATTCTTCCTGCTCTTTCGTTACGTCCACAGACTTTTCCGACTTTTCCGCCCGCCTTTGTCCCCCCCCGAAGGTGAGCGACTCCAAGGGCATATTTTCACTTCATTATAACTGCCCGCCACATAGGCACATCGTGAGGTTTCGCGTTTTCAGGGGTGAAATTCGAGGGTTGATGTTTAAGGGTTGAAATTTTTTCGCTTTGAAAACAAAAATTGCGTTCGACCGTTTCTGCGAATCGGATGATGCGTGAGTTATGGCCAAGGAAACATAAGGGTGGAACAACCCTTTAGGCCGTTCCGACCCTCCGCGTGTTGCGTTTATATTTTCGAATGGTTTTTTCTAGTTCCCGGGATTGTTCCATTTTGCATATTAGTCATATCAACCCTTCGATGCGTTCGGCGGGTAAAAAAATAAACATGGCAGTCGACTAATAACAAACACGCTGGTCGGATATATGTTTCATTCATTCGCAAGCGTGCAACAGCGTAAACCCTGACTGCACTCGCCGCAGCGCAAAAAATGCCCGAAGGGTTGCCGAATGGTTGTTGAGGGAAGGAAGGAAAAGAAAGGGTTGTTGTAAATTGTCGCAATTATGAATATGAATGATGACGAAAGCGGCCGTCGACTTTCAAATGTAATAGGAAAACGCCACCTGCTCGCTGCGGTCATTAACTCAACCCTTGAGCCGGTGATAAATGTTCAATCGAAGAAACAAAAAGAATGTCCAAATGAAAACTCATTACTTACCACTTAGGGAAACATTTTTTGATAAATCGACTGACCTGTAACAGAAAAATAAAACGCTGATTAGCCACCAGTACTTTTCACGACCGTGGTAATCTACGACCGATAACTACCGAATCATAGATGGCGTTAGTTCCACAAGGCGCAACTCGCTCGTCAATATAAAAAAACACGTAACAATCGTGTCAAACGCGCGTTAGGGTCGTAATTACGCTGAAAATATCAATTTATCGCCGATGTGTGCATAGCGTAAATTGAATATCAATCGATGGGGTATTTTTCAGGCGTCTCTGATCGCCGGCGCGGCGGCGGTTCGAGTGGTCTTCCCTAGAAATTAAATTTTTTACTTCGAGTTTGCAGCCGGCAGAAGGGCGAGCCGTTCCTGGGCGGGCAATCGTGGTGTCGGTAAAGTTTTCCGAGGCCGCTAAGTATAGGTGGCGGGCGGTGCGGTCGCTACTCTATGATTAGACCCAATCGACGGGAATAAATGTGACTGCGGGCGCCCAAAGGTGGGCGAATAAAAAATGCATAAAGGAAAGTGATATTAAATTATGCCTAACTACCGGTTTCGATAATACGGTTTATATGCGTTTTTTATGCTGCAGGGTGCCATTACGACGTGCATGCAACGAGTAAATATTCTGCAATTGTTGACTTCTATTAAGGCCCCTCAAAGAAAAAGAAATTCCTCCCGAAAAACAATTTCTACTTGTGTAGCCTTTTTTTCAGTACAAACAGTGCGTAAAATATCACTCTTTCATTACTACTTCACGCACTGGTTACAAAAAATACTATATTAATTGAAAAATAAATATTAGTGTTTGGTGTGCCCGACAATAAGGGATTATTATGTTTATTTCCAAAATGTTCGTGGTTCGTGTTACTTAACCATGAAAACGACCCCAAACCGAAATTAAAATGAGAGTAAAAGTAGCATATAGCAACATATAGTTAAGAATGGAAAATACGTTCGAAACGAAGGTGGCATGTTCTCCTCGGCGCTAAGGGGGGCGGTTGCGTTCTCGCTCGCCGGTCGGGCGCGCATTCACAAGAACCGCTCGGTGCGCCCGGCCGATTGTTATTACCGCGCGGCATGATTTCGCGTAATTTATGTTTTTAATAATGGCGCCCTTTAACACCCTCTTTTATTTAATTACCTCTGCCGGCGCCGCAGCCCCGGCGGCGAGCGCGCACACACAGACTCGCGTGCCAGCCGCCCGTTTCGCAACGAGGTCCTTTGACGGCGCGATTCGCAACAGTTCGCGAATGCCCTTTTAGCATACGACCGGCCCATCGCACCGCGGGCGCACGTTGCGCGAGCGCGAGCACGCAGTGCACAATGCAACTTTTCAATTTCGGCACTCGCTTTGATTCGCGCCGCCCGGCGCATCCTCTCCTGCTCGCGCCTTGAATATGCATGGGAAATTCGCAATTCCGCGCGGCGCGTTCGCGCGCGCCGAAAGAGAATCGGATGAAACCGAAACGCGCGCCCCCCCGGCTGTCCCGGGCGTCGCGAGGGGCACGCCATTGATATTAGCCAATTAGTGGCGCGACGCGCGCTTAATAAAATCAATATTTCGGATTTATCACCCGCCGGATGCAGATATGCAGCCGGCGGCGATAAAATTTTTATATTAAATTCTCCCCGCCCGCGAAAAGCATGTGCGACACGTTGCAAACTATCGCCAGATGCAACGCCGCGATTTTTAATCATGCGGATTAAATTACACACTAAAACGCATCCGATTTGCCTAACAATAAGAAACAACGCTCGCTTCCGATGCTGGAAAGCAGGTCACGTCAACGATAAAAACTGGAATTTATTGTAAGATTGATCAAACCGCACGTGCACATGTGCGAAGCACTATAGGGCCTTCATTACGACCGGTAGGAGTAAATTCAAGTCGAGTCGATTTCGCGCAGCGGCTTCTATGTGTCACAGTAATATTTTTACGATCCTGTAAAAATAATTCGCTCGCGACGCGATAACGATCTTGATAAATCTTGTTAAATCCGTATTAAACTCGCTCCGAACGCATTTAATAACGGATAAAAATGCGCCGCCGATACGATCTTGAAAATCATTACACCCGAACACGGCACGAGCGGCGGCAAAAGCGTCGCCCCCAAAGCGCGCCGCCGCGCTGAAAACGAAAACACGCGCGAGGATAGAAAAAAACTAAATGCAGCCGTGACTAGTGGAAGTTCGCAGTGGAAGTTGTAATCGTGTAATCTTCCCCCGCGCCGGCTCGAACTCGGCGTCGGCAGTCACTCTCGTTCATTTGTTGCCTTCATAATTCATTTACGAGTTCAGCGAGGCGCGGAGGTGCAGGCGCCGGGCATTTTACGAGGTGCGCATAAAAGCATTAATATTTCATGCGAGCGCGCGTCTCCGGAATCTCGCCGCCGCGCGGCGAGCATGGATTTTATAATTATTTCAGTTTTCAGTGTCGACTGCTCCGAGAAAGTTGACGCAAATACGCGCGAAATGCGATTAAACATTTTTACGCGCGCCACTCAGGCGCTCCGGTCGGAGCCGACGACTTGCGACTAACGAAAGTTAAATTAACCTCAAATCGCGCCCGAGTCGTGTGCGAGCGATGCAATTAGTTTGAGTCAATTTTTAAGCGCCACCCGCGGAGGCAATTAATAGCGAGTTCGCTTCGTTTGTTTGTTCGAACGGTTCGATTTCGAGGCGGAGTTCGACGCGGCAGTGACTCGCTCACATATTGAGTGCGTCTACCCGGAAGCACCCGCCGCCCACGGGGCACAAAGGTATGCCGTCATGGAGACACGCGGTGTCAGTGCGGGGGCGCGCGCGAGCGCGTATGCGGGTCCCTCCTCGCTTAGCAAGGGGTAAATCCCAGCGCTGCAATGCAATAGATTCGAAGCGCCGGCATCATTAATTATTTACTAATTACCGCGCGCGAGCAAACACCGCATCGTGTTATATATCTGTA
>JARRAA010002978.1:0-14554 GCA_030557295.1 Ecitodaemon sp. MM-2014
GACCATTAAAACGATATACCATTCTTATAACAGACGACCTCCGCTTATATTTATTATATCGACGTGTCACCTCAGCCAGCCCATGTGCTCTACCTGTGTACAAGTAAAGTACCGTTCCATTGTAAGCGTCCAGGGGTTGTTGATCTAGCTCATTGTGATGCCGTGGGGATTTGTGTCCTCTTGACTTTAATAGACCGAAAGCTGCGCGCTGTAGCCGCCACTAGTAAATCTCAAAGTTTTTAGAAGTTTTCGAAGACAATGGAAGAAGTGCATCTTGTTATTGTGTAATGAACACTCCGTTAATTACGAATGCTTTGTGTTTGATTAAAAACAAAGTTCGGCATTGTTCGCGATTATTAAAACGTCTTGTTTGTTTGTCTTCGCAGGATTGTAAGAAATAAGGCGGCCGAGAAGGCGAAGCACGCGCACCACATCGCGACGAGCGGCGGCGGCGGCGGCGGCGGCGTCACAAACACGGGCGGAGGCGGTACCGGAACGCCGCCGAGCGGTGGCCCGGTGTCGGTCATCGCTCACGCGCCAGCCACTCAACTCACCGAACCGCGCTCCGGCGCTTATAGCATCAATGGCATTCTGGGTCTGCAGCACGATCCGAATGGCAATAGCATTAAGCGGAAACGAATCGAGGATCACGGTAAGTGTACCATTCAAATGCGCACAATACACGCGAAAATATTGTTACATTGGTTAAATGCTCTCGGGGACGTTTTCGCGAACGTTATCCGCGTCGGACGGTTTTTACACCTCTGCGCTTGCCCAACAACCCATTAAATTAAATATTAATGAATATTTATCGAAGCGCGAGTGCGTTCGAGCTGAATATGCCGTGACAACTGTCCCAGTAATAAATCATCTGGATTATTCTCGAAAACGTGGGTTTCTTTTAATCTCGCACTGCGGTGGTTTCCGTGCTTTCAACAGTTCGGATAGAGGCGCGAAACTTTAACTATTAAAAGCTCGGTGAGCTCTACGAGTATGAAATATGCGGCGTGCGGATGGCAGCTAATAATCACCGCTTTTGCCGGCTTTTATCGATGCGTGCGATCTATCTCGGCATCGCCAGCGTCACGGTGACGCTAGAACATAGTGGCGCGATTCTCTGCGCGGCGGCGGCGGCGCTCCGACGCTATTTAGGCGCACGGCGAACGCGAACGCATTCGTGAAAAGGTAAATTAACTGGCCGACGCCTTCATCGTTCACACCCGCCACGCTACTGGCAGGTCCGAAAACGGACACTAACTACTGGAAACCATCGTTAATTGCGACTCATTGAAAATGTGCGTCCATTGGTCGAAATAGAGCCTCAAAATCAAAGGGTGGGAAGAAACAAACGTAAAAATCAAGCGTTATTTAAGTAGGCATCGACTTGGCGGTGGATGTAGCAGAAAAAATGTCACCGCGCGCGATAAAATTGTATATCTCGGGATACAATCTGTGGAGGCGGTGGCGTAATGTGGCCGCGCGCGACGGTGGCGGGTGTGGGGTGGCGATGGTTTCGGATACTCTCCGCTTTCCAGCCAGGGGGGAATCGCTGCGGTCGCTAAGCAACGCGCTTGATGTCTTCATAAACCGCATCCGCGCTGATTGGTCAGGGGGTGAAACAGCCCCCGCTGGTGAGCGCGCGCTGCTCGCGCAGACAGCCAGCGGCGGCGGCGCGCGCTCGTTTCACGCTCGTAACGACGAAAATTCATCCCGGTCGCGCCATATTTTCCTCGAACGAATGAATGCACATGCACACAGGCGCAAACCGCCCATCCACGCACACCCCCGCGATCCGCACGGACGCGCGAAAAACAAACAGTATTTTCCATGCGAAAAATGTTCAAACTACTGACAGCGAATAATGCCAAGAAAGAGAGCAAAACCTAACAAAAGAGTTCGACGCGTGCACAAAAACCGCGGGTGTTTGCTTTGTTTTTGCACAGCGCGGGGTGAAATGCTTATTTAGTTTTAAGGGATTAGGGATGGCGGACAAAATGCGTTGATACAATGCGCTCCCAACAAACGGCGCAAAGAGTGAAGGGTTTTGAAGGACTAGATGGCGCACTCCTAGTTTTGCACAGTTGCCAAGGGTCGAGCGTGTTTCATGAGTCCGCTGACGCCGGAACCGAATTTCCGGAACCATAAACGTTTCGCTCGTGAAGCTGCTGTTGCTCACTATAACAATTCTCTTTGATTCATTAATTAACTGCTCGCCTTTCTCGCAAACTCCGACGACGGGCTTCCGTTTCACTAGTTCCGAACTAAACTGAGCCTTCATTGTGCGATTTTCCCCGCAACCTTGGCGCCTCTATCAAATCCCAAACGCATTGTCTCGCCATACGCACTCCACACGTAAACTTCAGCCCTTAAATCATTTTCGTATTGCGGAGAATATGTTTGACTTGCTTCCATAACCTCATTCACGAATATTTACGCGCGCAGCAATGCGACGCGTTCAATTAAAAAGTGCCACCCATAAATAACACCCCTAAATTGCCGTATCAAATTGTCAAAATAGAAATTCATATAAATCTCACGCTCCCGCGACTACCGAAGTCCGGGGCAACAAGGTTTTATAATATCGCATAACTTTCTATAAAAAGCCATTACTATAAACCCGTGCGTGGCGCAAAGGGTGGCCGTGCATCCGCGGCTAACCCTCGGCTAGGACCCGAGACCCAGAAAGGAGAGTGCTCACTATCCGTGAAGTATAATAATGGCGCATGTGTTCGCGACTTGTTGTTGTTCATCTGACTCTAACATTGCTACAAAAGATATTATTATAATGAAGTTGCGTCACAGTCGGGAAGGAAGGGAAAAAATGCACCCTGCATATTCTAAACGTCTGTAACCGATATAAACACCAATTGAACGGAGAGTCATTCAATCTCAACTGTTACAGTTAATAGCGCCATGTAGTATGATGTAGTATGTAGAGAAATCAAAACAGAAATCTGATCATTTAGTTTTGCTTCGCTAACGTTGCGATTGGTAAGAATCATCACAAAACTAGCAATTTAGGACAATTCTATTTTCGCAGAGGATACAACGCGGCTTGTTGATTTTAATTGGGTTGCTACCACTGTATTGTTGCTCCCCGGCGGAGCTCGGACGCAGTGGAAATCGGATGATATTCGAATACCGGCCAGCGGGTCCCAAGGGATGCATTCCAATCTATTGTGAGATCAGGAACTAACATTGTTCGATATCTGCACCAAACGGAATTAAATAAAATATTCCACTGATCAATGTAGCGGTTTAATAGATTCTAAATCGAACCACAGTAATTACAAACATTGAAACAATATCTAATGGGATTAGTGGTAGGCGATAAGTACATTAAAGCCTTATTTGGCCTGAAGTTATTGCAGAGGCTTAAAGACGAATTTGGGCAATGCGTAGAGGATGATCGGAATTTAGGGTGGTTTAGGGGTTGCGTTATTGCGATTATATTGACTGGTCCATGGGGAATTGAGTGACTCCGCTCTCTCACTCTTGGCGAATCCGGCTGAAACTGTTGTTGCGATTTTAGTGGAAGGCTGCCATTAGGGCAGCCCCGTTGTAGTCGTGCATTATATCGCACTAGGGTTGGTTTCGAAAATAAATCGACTACGCTGCTTGTACTATTGAAATGCCCTTATACATACTGCCGCCACTTGCACTTCGCATGCCAACAGACGCGACCGATTCATAAAAACCGTATAACCGAAACATTAGGACGACAATAAAATTATCATTAATAGACTTGTTTCTTTCTTAATAAAAAATACTGTTTGGAAATAAATTGTAAAATTATACTGTCAAATGTCAATTCGCGTAACAGTTGGTGTTGATTTCAATGGGGTTGTAATGTTAAGTCGCAAAGGCATTGTTATGTTAGTGTTGACCATTCGCAGCCAACCCCATTTTCCCATTTGATGTATTCTCGAATTGATGCGAATTCAATTCCGCGCATACGTCTGCTGATACAAACGTCCCGCGCACGCACAGGGACGAAAAAGGAACGTTTCATACAGTGCAGTGCTTTGATGAAACCTAAAATCGCATCAAATGAAATAATGGGATTACGTTCCTCTGGAGCTATAAAAATGACCAAAATATGGACACCCAGAAAAATAACGAAATGCGTAACGACCGAAATGGCCAATTCGGTTAAATTCACAATTTAATGAATACTACGCGTTTATATTTTTATGGTGACATTTAACAACACTTTGTATTAGAATAGAATACGCCTAGTGAAAATAACTCGCGGATCGATCGTAATTGTAAATGCTATATGCGCAAATTCCCTGATACGAGTGGGGTGCATGGAAATGCCAGTAGATCGAGATTTTAATGAAAATTTCAATATATCCGTGCCGATTCCCGTTAGTGGGTTAAAACGGCTTTGTCTCTATTGTCCTCGACATCCAGGATTGGACGTCCACTAAACTAACGCCACCGAAACATAAACACCACCGCCAGCGCCAAACAATACACAAAATATACATCCAATATAGGGCCGAAACTACAACAGGGAATGAATGCGAAATCGTTATTGCGTTCGCCGGTAATATTGGCAACTCGGTAATAAATAGTAATGGAGATTTCATGATATATCGCATCCCCACTGGAATTCAGTTCCACTGAAAATTCTCTATTGCGAATTTATTCAGCTAGTTCCACCTTCATTTCTATTTACATAGTCGAAGAAAGATTTTCTGGTTGTGAGTTGTTGTTTAATTCAGTTAACAATGTCTATTCTCAATGAACATAACTTAGCTCAAGGGTCCGAATCTTACAGCTTCTCTTCTAAGAACAGGCGCGGGTTAGAATTCCCTTTCGTCGCCTTCCGGTCATTTCCAGAACGTGGCTTGCCCTGTCCTTGTGTCCTTTGTGGAGTCAAGGAACAATGCCTGCTACAAGGAGCGCGGAATAGTAGGAATAGTTTACTCTTAGTCGAGATCTAAGAAGGTCCGCGCTTGGTCATTGTGTCCTCCCGGTAGTGGCTTCATTCTCTGAAAATTAACTACCGTCCAGCACGAATGGAAACTATTTTTGCGCGGAGGCCGAGAGTTGGGTCCATTCGGAGTCCGCTTATGAAATATCTGCGGCGGTGTTCTTGTTTGCTCGGTATTAGTGGCGGCCGCAATTAATCACTGAACAATGACGTAACGCGGATGAGAGATGAGACGATACGCGAAGCCCTAATCGACCAAGTAGACCATGCTGCTGCACCTCGGTGTTGAGGCCATGCTCCATTGTGTCTGGCAAGCAATGTTTACAGAGGCACTTCACTTCCATCTGACTCGGAACATTAGCTTAAGTTAGACTAGGTGTTGCAATTCGCAGCAGTCGAAATATCAATCAAAACAATATATACTCATCGAAGATTCCTTGGGAATGAAAGTAACAAAATCTAACGTCATGAATCGTCTCGATTTAGGCAGAGAAATGTTGTGTTGTATTTGAGAATCGCGTTTGTTAGACTGAAATGAAATAAAATCATCTGTAATGCTTGTCCTCACTGTATACACATCATGATTTATGAACATGGATGATGAGGGACATATGGGGCTCGACTATAACGCTCCATGAGTGCAGATTTTACGTCTCAACTGATTGTAACGATTTATTACATTAATTTTGTCCTCTCCGTTGAGCAGAAAAATGATAATTTTGTACGCATTATCATGACATACGAGATTTCTTACAAATATTTCAAACTTCATGTTAGTTGCATTATACTTCATACACAATATATAACGGTAACATTTGTTTGTTTGTGTTGCAGATGAAAATAGAGATATCAACGGACATCCGGAAGATGATTTGAAACGACAGAGATCACATTACAATGGCGATCAGCTCTACTCGAACGTAAGTTTTTCAATTCTTATATTTCGACTCGACGTCGACGACGTCGATGCGCCAGAAAGTTCTAAACGCGATTATTTTTCTTGCAGTTGTGGTCCAGTAAGTGGAGCATCAAAGACGAACACAAGCTGTTATCAGAGCTGGGCGGTACGGGCAACCAACCGGGCCAGACGGGGTATTATGACACGCACGCCAGTTTTCCGGGTGTCGGAGTCGCCAGTTCAGCAGCCGACATCTACGACTCGATTAACACCATGAGTCAGGCGAATTCACAAAATTTGTACACGCCACCTTTGACTGGATCGTTAGGTACGTTCACAAGCTGTACGAGCACCAAGTAGTTGCTAGGCTAGATTCATAAATCAAAGCGGATATTCTCTGGTTTTGGGGCTTAAAAATATTCTACCATGTCACTCGGCCAATCTGCATGCACTCGTAAAATTCTAATTTATGTCATTGAACAAACTGCACGTCGATTATCATTGAATAGCAGCATGAAGCATTAGTATCTCGGCGTAGGTTACTAAATAATATCTAACCAACACCTAGTTTCACACATTTAATGATCGCCATTGTTTCGTGGCGCCGCTCTGTGCCATTTTTAAATCCGACCGTGTTAGCTTCCAACCATATTTTTTTTCATATCTGTTCAACTCGGAATTGCATCATTTGGCATTGACGCCGCGGCGCAGCGTTGTTTGCGGTCGCAATTAGCGAAACTCAATTCAATCGCGCCTCTGTCCACCATCCCATCTTTTAACAACGCACATTAAACTATCTGGCATCTGTCCTTCCGACACGAAAATTCTCACAATAATTAAGCACGATATTCGCCGATAGACGCATTTGCACGACAGGAGTGTAATTATTAATTAAATTTAAATATTCTTCGTTAGTGCACCTATAATTTTATGATTTCTTTGACACATCTTCTTGATAACATTCAATATTTGCATGGTTAATACACGTGATCAGAGCGCATGCCTAGTTAGCGATAATTATTTTGTCAATCGCTAGTAATTACCCACGCGACTTTTAATTAACAAGTTAATTGCGTTTGGTTTTTCTTAATTGCAATTGCGCGCATCCATTGTGAGTTAATTGCAAATTAATCGCATTAATTTCTTCGGCCTTTGTTCGACTTATCATTTTTGCATTTCTTTGTGTGTTCGTGTTTTTGTCGCTTGAAATTAATTTTGTGTTTTTCTTTTGTTTTTGCGTGTTTCGTTGACGTTTGCTTTGGCATGATGTTGCGATGATCAGAAACGACGACGGCGTACAGTGGCGTGGTAGGATTGGGCTCGGGGGTGGATGGTTCCTCCCCTGGTTTGCCGCTCACGCTGCCGGCCGAACCAGGGAGCCAACCCACCTCCCACACGGGATCGCCAGACCCGGCCGCCCTTACCGTGCTCCAGCCCTCGAACGGTACGCAGCATTATTCAGCGATGTTACCTAGTTTTGGTTACACCACAGGTACATTTTCTTTGGTTTTATAAAATTTATAGTTTTAGTAATTTCGTTACGCCGTGTAGCATTTTTCTAAAATTGTATTTTATCTGCAGGAAGTACGGTAGTCCCTGGATCGGATTATGCTTACAGCACGGCTTACAGTCAATATGGAGCGGCTTACGGCACAGCATATGGATATGGGAGTGCATCCAGCGGGTTGCTCAGTAAGTAAACAGTGAGTATATTCGTCGCGTGCCAACCAATTTATTGCAACAAATCGTTTTAAAGTTTCAACTTCAAATTTCATGCAGTTATAGAGTTTGACTATAGGCAACCCAACATACAACAGTTTTGAGTTCAATTTTGATTCAAAAATGTTTTAATTATTTTTTAAATTTAAATCTTTATTAATACATCAACGTATTATAATAATAATTAAGTCAATAGAAAAAACTTTAAAATGTTTTGCATATATACCTTTACTTCCTTTCAAACCAAGTAGTTTTTTTTTCGAATTTCCCTCACAACTGAAAACGAAACTAATAACATATTTTCTTTGCAGATACTTATTACTACACAAACAACGATCCAACAATTGTAAATACGAGCAGCACGGTGAACACTACGTCCGCCCCCGGGTCGGAGCAGAGCAGTCGGTCTCCGATGGCGGCTACGCGGGCAAATTCCTTGGCGTCAGCCAACTCGCCGACCGAGAGCGGCAGCGCTTGCCAAAAGGGCGAGGAGACCGTCATCTTTAACTCGGATCTAAATCATTTGTGGCCGAAGATGGAACCGTCCAATGTTCGCGAATCTTAAAAAGACAAACCGGAAGCCAAAAACATGAACTGCGACAGAAGTGCACCGAGAGTTCATATTGTAAAAATTACCCCAAGAGACAATGATACACCTAGGATTAGCGTTTAAGTAATTTATGATAATTTGCAATGAAGGAATGTAAAATTTATGTACCATTGGCATAGTTATCATATCCAATGACCAGTTGTGGACTCGCTCTTAGTGCAACTTTAGTTTATTGGAGTTCATTCACAGTGAGAAATGTAATGTTTAACAAAACCCATTGCATATATCGCAAAACCTCCACAAGACTTGCATTACTACAAATGTTTTTTATTTTATTTCGGACGACACTTGTTCTCGAATATTTGTAAGAATGTCTAATGGTCTCAAATTTTTTTAATCAAACGAACTACTTTTGTTATTATTAACTTATTTATACTTTTATTTATAGTCGAAATCATCTATGCAACTCAAAGATGGGAGAATCAAAATAATTTCGACATTATTTGATTTTCTAACGACTTTTTTACTTTCTTTTTTTTACGTTTTTTTGATAACGTACTATGTACTTATAAATTGCTATGTACTTGATTTTATTTGAAATAGTTTTTATGTATAAGATTTGTTTTTAATTAGAGCGTGATCACACGTAAGAGAAAGCAACAAGACGTTTATTTGTTTAGTTGATTAAGAGCACACCAAAGAAATATATCTAATATAAAGAGTAATTAACTGAATGAAAATACGAAATATAATTAGCGAATTACCTTAATAGTAATAACCTGATGATCGAAAAATGAAAATATCTAGCAAAGTAACAAACACATGGACTCACTAACGATGGAAGAAATTTATACAATTAGCACGAGCGCGAATGAGTTTTGTTGATTCGGTTAGGATTCAATCAATTGTTCTTTAATTTATAGAATGTGTAAAATTGTAAATTGTTTTTTAATTTCACACCGTTTGACGAACAAATCACAAAATGCAAAAAGTGGAAAATGATAAAATTGGACTAACAAAGAGAGCAAATGTAACTAATTAAGGAATCTGTTTACTAGTCACAGATGAAAACGTACGTACTACTGATGGTCAAAAATCGTACCAGCTACCAAGAAAAATTGCAANAAGGATGATTATATTTGGCTTATGACAATATTTGAATTTAACGAAATTATCGTTTCTGTGATAAATTATGTACTTTACAAAAACGATCCTTTCTTGTTAAATAATAATAATTGCAATCTTTCTTGTAGTTTGAAATTACATTTGGTTAAATTTATTGTTCAATATTTTTTATAAATCAATATTGTAAATTATTGTATAGTTCATATTGATTTGAAAAATGATACAAACTGACTTTGCGGAGAGATAATTGAAATCATACTTTTGAAAGGACATGCTGATGATAATGACTTTTTTGTATAATTGAAATGTGTAATAAATTATACCAAAGAAGATGGCCGACTTATCAGAGCCGTCACGGTATTGTAAGTATTATTATATTATCACAATTGAACGATGATAAATAATAATTGATAATGCAAATGAATTATGATTATTATTATGAATTATGATTGCGTATTATATCAAAACTTCATGATGATTATGAGCAATTTTATGATTATGATTACAATGACGATTGAATTATAATTAATTGTAATACTTGTATATTTCTTTAGTCATTACAAACATTCCTCATTCCGAAGCCTCCAAACTACTATCATTAATTATTTTGTTCTAATCTTAGAAAGAAAACAAAGTATAAACAATTAAACATTTAATAAATTCACACGAATCGTTCTTGATTTAGTCATATTTGGCCTGAAATTTGGTTTGGTTCTCACGTTTCGAATATTTAAAACCTTATACCATTACAACAATTTAACAATCATTAACATCATTTCGTTTAACAAGAGTGTTTTTACACCAAACTAAAATAACAACTACATTAATATGTACCTAAAACAATCTTAAGATTTTGCGTTGACAAACTCATCGAAATCTTTCTCCCCTTCTGATTTGGTTAACATAAACTTGGGTAAGGTAACTCCAAACTTCTTACTATAAACAGGTTCTGTCTCATGGCTGAAAGCTCCCCTTTCTCCATACACTCTGCCCTCATCTTTGCTTTCGTCGACGGCTGGTGCGTCTTCTATTCTCTCGCTATAACTTCTTCGCGCAATTCTCGATTTCTGTTCTGAATTCACAGCTTTCTTAGGCCGATTCCTCCTTTGTGGCTGCACACTTTCGGTGGTACTCTCGGCAATTGCAGGATACTTCGTCTCCGCACTGTGCGGTTCCAATCGACTAGCCCGTACCGATTTCACTTTACTTTCTTCTACGTTTTCCTCGTTCCTGTTTTGTGGTGTAGCACCTTCGCTGCCGTCGGTTTCTTTCTGCGCGTGATAGGCTTGGTATTTCGATTGTGGTCGCGATTCCGACACGTACATACATTCTTCATGCTGCAGGCCTTTCTTGTCAATACACAAATAGCAAGTCATGCCGTTCTTTTCGGCTTTTTTGCACTTAGAGCGGTCTTTCTTAGCGAACTCAGCAAGAACTTCCTCCACGTCTTTCTTACTTTCTTCTCCATAGTAACCATAATGCTCTTCGGGTGGTGATTCTTCTTCTTCTGCAGATTCATGATCAGACTCCTCTGTAGGCCGCCTTTGCTCATCTCGTTTCGATTCAGAGGCTTGGGACGGCAAGGGATAATAATATTCATCGTGGTCGGGCTGTTCGTCCTCGCTTTCGGCACTTTCTGGTGATACGTGAATATTTGCAAAATGTTTGGGGACGGTGTATTCGGACACTTGTCGATGAGTATTCGCTGGTTTGATTCTCTCGACTTCATCGGAAGTGTCGTCATTGCGATTTGGTTTAACTCCACGTTGTTTCTGCTGATATCTTTGTTTCTTTGGAGTTTCTTTCTTGGATTTGTAGAATTGTTGCGGTTTCTTGTTACTTATAGGTTGTTCTTCTGAGCTATCAGTCTCCTCGGTCGGTTCCTGATTATACTTACGCTGCTTGGAATAGGCATACTTTTTCTCTTCAGGTGCAGTCGAATAAGAGCATTGTTCATAATTACCACCGGTCTTCTTATTCTCGCAAATTGTACAGGTCATTCCATCCTTGTCTACCTTCCTGCAGTGCTCTCCAGACTTCACCAGTTGATCCGCGACCTGTTCAGACGAACTCCTTTCCGCTTCGTCTGCACCACCATATCTATAATCATCTTCAAAACTCTTTGGATGCTTGTAGCTCGAACCGAAATCAGGGCTGTTGTAGTACTTCTCGGATTGTTTCTTCAAATATTCGTACGGATCATCTTTGCTGTTGTCATTCACGGTGTATCTCTTGTATCTGTTGAAGTTGTAAGTCTGCACTTGAGTGGGTTCAGTGTATTCTTTAGATGATTCGATGTAAAAGTTCTTGGGGTTTGACTCGGAAGTTTGACCATAGAAACATTCTTCATAGCTGATGCCCTTAGCATCTTTGCACACATAGCAATCCATTGGTTTCGAATTTTTGCTTGTACCCGGTACATGTTTGTTCACCTTCTTGCACTCTTTGATGAGCGGAGACGGTTTGAAGTCATTCAACTTCTCCTGGAATTTCGAATTAACGTTAGAAGCGGCCGCGTCGTAGGCGAGTTTGTAATCATTATTGGTACTGGGATTATACAAATAATCATAATTTGCATATACTGGAGCGGTGGTCAGTTTTCCGGTGGAAGCTGATGCAAACGTCGACAGAGTCGCAGGTTTGGATTGCGTTTGGAAACTGTACTTTTGGTATGGAGTTAGATTTTTCGGATTTATGGGAGTGTACTGCGGGACGAACTTTGGTTCGACAATTTTTTGCTTGCCACCCGAATACTGTGGTATCACTTTTTCTTCGTGATTTTCATTTGTTTTGTAATTATATTGCTTATTCAGATCGTCAATTTCCGTCTCGTATTTGGACTTTTTCGGAGCCGGTGGTACAATTTTGTGCGAGACATAGCTCGGGCCGGGTTTAAGTTCATAATTATCATTCGCTTCCGGTTTGGTCTTTTGCGCGTTCTGTAGCTGCGCCGCTTGCTCAAAGAAATCTTTGCCGCCAAACGGTGATGCTCTGAAATCGGCAAAGCCAGATTGGAAATCTTGCGAATTTACAAATCCATTATTTGTATCTTTTGTCACTTCCTGTTTGTTGGAAGCGGCATAGAACGAAGGGCTAAAGAAGGAAGAGAATTCGGCTGGATTAACGAATCCGGTATTAGACTTTACATCGACGAGTGCTGCCGATGAACCTCCATCACTTCCGGAATAATACTTGGAATAATCTGGTCCATCGGACTCTGATTCATATGAGGAATGATCATCATCGTCATATTCGCCATCGTAGCTTTGTGACACTGCAGAAACGAATAATGCCCAAACCAACAGTGCCTAAAACGAGATTATTTATCGTATTATACGATATTGTGATCAAATTGTGAGCAAATTCTTACCTTAAATATACATTTGCTTCTGGGTAGAAGCATTATAAATGCTTGTTTGTCACACCGTTCTGCAGATAAACACCTTTCAAGTCACACTGTAAAATTGCGACAAAACTATTTTGAAACTGATTTATATATTGATTGTTCCCACCAACAATGCAAATCGCGTAACGAACGAAAGTGATTTGGCGCTCTGTTTCGCCGAAATCATAGAAATCTGGTGCGAAGAAGAAGGGAAAAACTGCAGAATTGTTGAACAAAGTTATAGTTGATCGAGCGCAACGCTATGCGCTTCGAAGCGTTTAAATGCATTTTGTTTCTTTTCCAAGTAAAAAACTGTTAATAAAAACAACTATAAGGTCTTAAACAATTATTATTTTTGTTTGTATCTATTAATTTTCTATAAATAAACTAGGAAAAGTTTCCCCGATTTAACTTTGTAACATAACATTTAAGAAGTAAAGTTGGTTGCATAACATAACATACTAAAAACGAAATACATTTCTCTATTTCATATACTCAAAAGCTTCATTCATTTATTTTAGGACGCATTGCAATGTTAATATTAACATCAATCTTAATATTAGCATATTTACGAATTCATTACTTGATTGCAAGCAATTCTGTGAAAATTTACCATATCTAATTATATTCTTGCAGAGAAATGACATAATCGCTGAAGGTACAATTCTGGTATTGCAAAGTCACAAAATTACGTGAATAAATTGCGTCGCTTTGTTTGTACCTTTTGTTTTATTTCACTTTTAGTGACTTATTAAATCATCAACCGCAATAGTGCTTCTTAGGGGTCTAATGAATATTTGTTTATTATATTGACAAAAATTATATAAGAAATAAAAATAATTAGAATCAAACGAGCAAACAATATTACTTATTGCAAAATGCGTTAAAATTTGCTTCGTTTAAATTAACCCTTCACGTAAATCGAAGCATACGATTATTTTTCTCTGTTAAATTTATGTGTGCCTCAAAATTAAATTTTTATGAATTCTTCATTCCCAGGCTTCTACGTCGGTGCCGCCGATACCTATTCTCATTTAATATGACAGGTAGAATCGGGCCATAATGATGCACCTGCCCATCTCAGCGGCCTTTAATTTCATGCCTGCACTCCCACCAACCTGCTCTTCACAGATTCCCAGCTTTACACCACACGCTCCGTCGTTTGGTTGTGTGGCAAAGCTTCGATACGTTCGTTACCGCTTGGTTTGAGGTGAGAGGAACGCGCGAGCTACAAATTCAAAGCGTGCGTGCACGCCGCAATAAGGTGGCCAACAATTCCGACTCGGAATCACAAGCAGACACACCATCGACGCCGCAACGAAGACGCTCCATTCGAGAAGAACATAGCGTACGTGCATCGTCGGTCGTGATCGCTGAATCAAAGGACTTCAAAGAACTAAGGAACCCAACGGCTCCGCCGACAGCATCTCCGTCTACGGCTGCGCTTGTTAGCCGAAGGTAAGACCGTAAAGCGAAGAACGTGCGCACGAGCGTTGGTCAAAACAACGCGCGGACCGCGCAGCTTCTACCTATCTCGGACCGTTGCGGACCCATCGGCCGACCACTTACCAGTCGACCACCGTTCTCCTGAACGCAAGAACGCGAGATTAGAACGAAGCTGGTTTTGTACGCCGTCACCCCAGAAAGTTAATTCAGTCGGCATTTTTTCTTCGTGGCGTCAAGATGAAGATCAGTCTGTTATTGGTAAGTTAAGATATTTCACCATCTTTCATCTAACGATATGCAACTAGGCATTACAAAAATACACAAACGCGTTTAATATAGAGATTTGTGTAAGAAAAGTTCAATGAAACGAAACTGGAGTGATACATTTCGACAGAATGCTTATTTTTAGCAATTTATTTATAAACCGCAATAAACGTTTTTCAGCGCGAGCTTATTATTTGTTACAATAAAAGTCAATCGTTTTTTGAA